>MU183755.1:46816-134877 GCA_016904865.1 Pissodes strobi
TCGGTTAATATACAGGGTGTGAAAACAGGACAAGTTACGGTTTATTGGCATTTACAGGTCGCAATTTTGAAGATAGCGACTTGAAATTTGGCATAGAGGTAGAGGTCCACGAACCGTCGAAGCCTGTTGATTTTGGTTACGATCGGTTAATATACAGGGTGTGAAAACAGGACAAGTTTCCGTTTTTTGGCATTTTTGGCATTTAACAAGGACCAACTTTTCTTTCCTTTATGTCAAATGAAAGTATTCGGTTAAACTCGTATTTTTGTTCCTTTGCTCTTTTGCTCTAATTGATATACAGGGTGTGAAAACAAGAAAAGTTACGGTTTTTTGACATTTACAGGTCGCAATTTTGAAGATAGCGACTTGAAATTTGGCATAGAGGTAGAGGTCCTCAAACACTCGAAGCCTAATGATTTTGGTTACGATCGCTTAATATACAGGATGTGAAAACAGGACAAGTTGCGGTTTTTTGGCATTTACAGGTCGCAATTTTGAAGATAGCGACTTGAAATTTGGCATAAAGGTAGAGGTCCACAAACCCTCGAAGCCTGTTCATTTTGGTTACGATCGGTTAATATACAGGGTGTGAAAACAGGACAAGTTTCCGTTTTTTGGCATTTTTGGCATTAAACAGGGACCAACTTTTCTTTTTTTTATGTCAAATGAAAGTATTCGGTAAAACACATATTTTTGTTCCTTTGCTCTTTTGCTCTAATTATTATACAGGGTGTGAAAACAGGAAAAGTTACGGTTTTTTGGCATTTACTGGTCGCAATTTTGAAGATAGCGACTTGAAATTTGGCACAGAGGTAGAGGTCCACAAACCCTCGAAGCCTGTTGATTTGGTTACGATCGGTTAATATACAGGGTGTGAAAACAGGACAAGTAACCGTTTTTCGGCATTTCTGTCCGTGTAAACATGGACCAACTTTTCTTTTTTTTCGATGTCAATTTATAAGTAGAGGTGAAAGTATGTTAGCATTTTTTGTTGACAACATGGTTATCATAGCAACCAATTAATAATATGTATATCACTAATAAAAGATATTGTATGGTACTTAGTATTGTTTATGAAGCCTAATTTGATACTAAAAAATTGGTTGCTATGGTAACCAAAAAAAAGTAAAAAATCGTCACAATTCGTCAATCGTACGACTTAGAGATTTGATATTTGGTATTTAGGTAGAGATTAAAAAAAATTAACGATTGACGTTGACA
Source organism: Pissodes strobi (assembly GCA_016904865.1). NCBI lineage: Eukaryota > Metazoa > Arthropoda > Insecta > Coleoptera > Curculionidae > Pissodes > Pissodes strobi. Next base: position 48,038 of record MU183755.1, read on the forward strand.
AGTCGGTTACGATGGCAACCAGTTAGAAATTTATCACGGTAAAATTAGACTAGCGATTGGTAACTTTAATTATAAGGGCTTTCTAATTTTAGGCCACGGTACGGAGAGGAGCGTGGCAATAATGTGTGACCGAAGGTCACACAAACGAGGCCCGAAGGGCCTCGCGCGTGCCGCAGGCACGAGTGGCCACGCCACTTGTTAGAAAGCCCTTATTTATAATATAGGCTTTCTATAGGGCGAGACCAATCGGGACAAAAACTTCGTAACGGTAGGTCGGATCGGTCTGGGACTTATACCTATCGACTTGGAATCGAAAAAAAATGTTAAATTTTTTGTCTGTATGTGTGTATGTATGTATGTGTGTGTATGTGATGAAATCGATTACAGGTCGTAATTTTGAAGATAGCGACTTGAAATTTGGCATAGAGGTAGAGGTCCACAAACCCTCGAAGCCTATTGATTTTCGTTACGATGTGTTAATATCCAGGGTGTGAAAACAGGACAAGTTACCGTTTTTGCCATTTTTGTCCGTGTAAACAAGGATAATCTTCTTTTTTTATGTCAAATGAAAGTATTCGGTAAGACACGTATTTTCATTCATTTGCTCTTTTGCTCTAATTATTATACAGGGTGTGAAAACAGGACAACATCCCGTTTTTTGGCATTTACAGGTCACAATTTTGAAAATAGCGACTTGAAATTTGGCCTAAAGGTGGGGGTCCACAAACCCTTGGAACCTATTGTTTTTGGTTACGATAGGATAATATACAGGGTGTGAAAACAGGACAAGTCACCGTTTTTTGCCATTTTTGTCCGTGTAAACAAGGGTAATATTCTTTTTTTTATGTCAAATGCAAGTATTCGGTAAGACACATATTTTAGTTCTTTTGCTATTTTGCTCTAATATTTATACAGGGTGTGGAAACAGGACAAGTTACCGTCTTTTGGCATTTACAGGTCGCAATTTTGAAGATAGCGACTTGAAATTTGACATAGAGTTAGAGGTCAACAAAGTCTCGGAGCCTATTGATTTTGGTTACGATCGGTTGATATACAGGGTGTGAAAACAGGAAAAGTTACCGTTTTTTGGCATTTACAGGTCGCAATTTTAAAGATAGCGACTTGACATTTGGCATAGATGTAGAGGTCCACAAACCCTCGAAGCCTATTGATTTTGGCTACGATCGGTTAATATACAGGGTGTGAAAATAGGAAAAGTTACCGTTTTTTGGCATTTACAGATCGTAATTTTGAAGATAGCGACTTGACATTTGGCATAGGGGTAGAGGTTCACAAATCCTCGAAGCCTATTGATTTTGGTTACGATCGGTTAATATACAGGGTGTGAAAACAGGACAAGTTACCGTTTTTTGGCATTTACAGGTCGCAATTTTGAAGATAGCGACTTGAAATTTGGCATAGAGGTAGAGGTCCACAAACCCACGAAGCCTATTGATTTTGGTTACGGTCTGTTAATATACAGGGTGAGAAAACAGGACAAGTTACCGTTTTTTGGCATTTTTGTCCGTGTAAACAAGGACCAACTTTTTTTTTTTCGATGCCAATTTATAAGTAGAGGTGAAAGTATGCTAGCATTTTTTGTTGACAACATGGTTACCATAGCAACCAATTAATAATATGCATATCACTAATAAAAGATATAGTATGGTACTTAGGATTGTTTATGAAGCTTAATTTGATATTAAAAAATTGGTTGCTATGGTAACCAAAAAAAAGTAAAAAATCGTCATAATTCGTCAATCGTACGACTTAGAGATTTGATATTTGGTATTTAGGTAAAGATTTAAAAAAATTAACGATTGACGTTGAGCGACTGGTTACCTATGGCAACCAAATAGAAATTTATCACGGTAAAATTAGACTAACGATTGGTAACTCTAATTATAAGGGCTTTCTAATTATATGCCACGGTACGGATAGGAGCGTGGCAATAATGTGTGACCGAGGGTCACACAAACGAGGCCCTAAGGGCCTCGCGCGTGCCGCAGGCACAGTGGCCACGCCGCTTGTTAAATCTATCCATATAACGAACATTTTCTTAATGACATTCTAAATTATATTAGCACGAAAGCACCTACAATCCAATTCACTATAGAAAAAGAAATATATGAACAACTTTCATTACTTGACATTCTTATAAAAAAAAGACTTGAATAGTTTCAAAATAAAAATATACAGAAAACCTACACATACAAACAGATATTTAAATTTTAAATCAAATCACCCATTAATGGCTAAAAAGGGGGTCATAAAAGGTCTATATGATCAAATGAAAATAATTTGTGATAATCAAAATTTGAACGTGGAAAAATAATTTTTAAGCAATGTTTTGATTAATAGCAACCACATTGATTTCTTTCAAACATATTTTATAGAGGTTGAATAACCAAATATTATCAAAATAGACCTATCACGAATCACTTTATTCCCTATATTTCTGGTTCATCAGACAAAACAAAACGAATAGGTAATAGATATTTTCCTAACAAGTTGCGCAAAGTGATACTTTCCCGCACGCTAAAGCATTTAGACGAACGACGCGAAGCGGAGTTCGGATATGCTTTAAGTGCGGGAAAGACGCTTTGCGCAAGTGTTAAGAGCAATGCTTTTTTTACGAGTACCCTAGAAAAGTAGAAATCTAAAATAAATAATGAAACATTTTATTTTAACACAAATACAGAAAAGTTTTTTATCTCAACACAAATACAGAAAAAATATTATTTATTATTAATAACAATACTAATGTTAAAAGTACAGCTAGTTGCATGTTGAAGGTTTATGTCCGATTGTAACTGATTTTTTGGGAACGGTGATGAAGATGATTCGCTGCTTGCTGTTGAGATGGAACAAGTTTGCATTTCAATTGATGAACTGGGCATTTCGTCAGGTTTCCTGTGACTGCAGTTTAAAATTTTGTTACTTAACCCTTTCTTGTAGTTCGTTGATTCTTCAATGTATCCCTCTGCTACCGTTGTCGATTTCCAGCCGCCCAAGCGTTTTATATCTATGAGTCCCTCTCCAGAATTTGCAAGTAACGTTGCGGAAGACCGCCGGAAACTATGGCCGGTGTAAAGTTCCGGATTCGGCAACTTCAAAAAAGCAGCGATCTCAGAAGGCATCTTTCCAAAGGTATTGATCCCAACGCATTGTTTTGTGCATTTTCCTCTCTTGTAATTTACAAAAAAACGTTGATGTTGTGTCGGCGGGCGTAATGCTGTATACTTCCGATAGAACAGCAAATATTTTCCATCGTTGATGTCTTCAGATATGACGAAAGAACGTGAAGTATAGTTTTTCGAGTCTTGAATATTTACCACAATTAAGGTACCTTTGTCTTCAATGTCAGTTGTCATCATTTTTGCGAGTTCTTCTCGTCTGCAGGCGCCAGCGAGTCCGAAAATAGTGGCAACTTTTATTAAAAGATATGTATCATCTGATGCTTCATTTATAAACGTGGATATTTCTTCTTTTAAACAAATCTTTGATTCTTTTGGCTGTAAGCCTACATTTTGTTTTTTAACGAATGCCGCCAGTTTATAAAACTTGCCTATATCTACATTTTTCTTAATCTTCAAAACACTTTTCAGCATGGAATACTTCGACCATAAGGTATCTGGACTGAATTCCTTGTTTAATTTGAAAAAACATGCTAGAAGTACCTTCTCTTTTAAAGTCTTCACACCTTTATCTTTACACCATTTTTCAAATGAATAATACTGTTTCTCATATTTTTCTTTTGATTTCGCCGGCAGGAGCACTAAGTTCGCCAAATTTGCGGCTCCTAAAATATCATGTGACATTTCTTCGTCCATTTTGAATAACTTATTTTTTTGCAATTTTCTGATTAGATCTCTCGTGGACACTTCTCTGACGTTATAAAATGTTTGTACTTAGTTGCTACAGGAACAACAAGCAAAAGTTTAAATCTACAAACACCATGTTATTATACGCATGGTGGCATCATTGTTGTCTATTCGACGTTGGAAAATGATAAAATAAAAATAAAGATATATATTTACAAAGCGCTAAATTCAGCTAAAATTTTATTTTATATCAAATATTATTGTATGCTGAAAGCATTTAAATATTGAAAAATCGAGTATAAACACGGCAATTATGCGAAACAAAATGAGTGCGCAAAGTAGATACTTTGCGCACGCGAGTAGAATTTTTTTTTTACATTCGTACTATTCTCAAAACAGAACACACTCAACATGCATTTGATAACGATCACAGGATACAACGGAAGGCTTGAAGTATTTTAGCAAAGCAACCATTATCAAATATGCGGAAAATTAAAGAAAGTGCTTTATATCTATTATTAAATAAAAGTGAGTGCGTTGCTGCAGCTTCTGTTAATTTTAATATGACACCTGGCTGCCTTTGCTGAAACGTGAAGGCGATAAGGAACGCTAAAATTTTAACTAATTCTTCCCAAACACGTAATACCAAATTGTAGATATATAGCATGTCAAAACGTAAACAGAAACATTTCACACTTACCTAACAGACCACTAATTAAACGATATTACATTATTCTTCTCATCATGTCAAAGTAATTTCAAAACTTGACAACGGGGGCAGATTTGTTCCTCGAAATGTAGAGCATTTTACGGTTCTTTTAGGTTTTTCAGCTTCAGTCACTAAACTAGCACTTGTACTGTTTACACCCTGGAGCCACAGCCGAAGTGGCCTTATTAAAAAAGCCTACAACTGAGGTTGAGTAATTGGCAACATTTTGTCCGATATACATGTATCCTCCACAACAATATAGAACATATCTATCTACAATAAAATCAAGTATTATGATAAATATCATATTCGGTCTGTATCATACAAGGTGATTCACGGTCGATGGAAGGTTAGACGTTTATGGAAAACGGAAAGCAGGATTTTGCTGAAAATTTGGTATCTTACATTTTCTTACCTGTTCTATCGATCTAAAATATTTTCAGCATTGCGACGTTGCCGCTTCTACCAAAAAGTCCTAGCAACTTTATTTTTTTGAATATATTAACAAATTTCTAAAATCGCCCTTTTATTATAATAATTTTTTGTTAATATTGCCCTGTGCCTATCTCTATCCGTTTTCGAGATACAAAATAATTTGTGTTAAATATGGTCCAAAACATGGTCCTAATTAAAATTAAGTAAATTGGTGCTCTCAATTCGTGAAAAGTTGATATTTTGATGATAGTTTAGACAGACCCGATGTATTTAGTTTACACCGAGAAATCGACTCCATATGCTAAAATTACTATTATTTCCGTTATTCATAAAAGGGGTCAGAAGTTCGTTTTGTCAAATGGAACCCCCTGTATATCACTTAATAAATTGAAGGACAAAGAAAAATGCTTTAAGATGGCATATCATGCCCTATACGTAAATCATCAAGTTTTGTTGTCCACTTTTTTGTGAAAAATTAATTTTTAAAGAATTTAATTTTAAGTAACCATGGAAATATCAAGCTTATAACAGTTTCGTGACTTTTATAAGCAACTTAAATGAATTAAAATGAGCGAAATTAATTATTCAAACGAAATTCTTATGAAATTATTTATTTTACATGGACAATGTGATCAAATCATTGCCAGAACTTGCAGAAAATGTATCCAAATGTATCCTGAAATAACACCAAGGAACGAGAGGAAGTTTGTACGACTACAAAACAATTCAATTAACATGTGAAAGTACAGACAATGACAATAAGAAAAATAAAATTAACAAAATTTTAAACAAAACAACAAATTTTTACAATAAATGCTGGAAATGTTATTCATTACATTCTAAACATTTTAGAATGTGCTTTTGTACGCGACTCGTGTTTGCCTACAATTTCACGGGGATCCAGATCTTCAATACACCGCACTATTCTCCTTCGCAGTTCTCCTTTGGTAAGCACTGGAGTAATGTACACCCTTTCTTTTAAAACACCCCATAAAAAAAGTTAAGCGGCGTGAGATCAGATGATCTCGGTTCTCGGTGGCCAATCCCACGGCCCTAAGCGCCTAAACCAACGACGGTCAAACATGTAGTAAATTTCCCTGGAAACTTCCTGAGTGCAATGAGCTGGCGCTCCGTCCAGTTGAAACCACGAATTCTTATATTCCTCTAAAGACAAATTTTCAACAAAATCGGTAACAGTCGTCCTTAGTATTTGGACATATCTCTCAGCATTTAGTGTACCATCATAAAAAAAAGTAAATTTTATTCTTCTTTAAAATACAGAAAACATTTAGGGCGAATCTTTCTTGAAAACCCATTTCTATTGTCACGGAGTTTTATGATCAGCCCACAAATGCTTATTCCTTCTATTAAAAATTCCATCCCTCATAAATTTTGATTCGTCGCTTTTTTTTGACATAAATTCCAGATTCTCCTGTGTACGTATTAAAAGGGTTTCGCAAAAATGCACTCTACGTTCAAAGTCTCCTTCTTTGAGGGCTTGAACTTTGCAAATTTATACGGATGCATTTTATGATTTTCCAAAGTTCGTTGTTCTGAAGCATATGATACACTCAAATCTTCTTCTGCACTACGAATGGCAGCTTCTGGATATGCATAAAAATATGCCAAAACTTTAACAATATTGTCTTCATTTGAAGTAACAGGTTTTGGTAATGTTGGAGGCGCATTTAAATTTTAGCCATAATTAACGAAATTTTTTTGTAATCTTACAAACTTCCTCTCGTTCATTGGTGTTAATTCAGGATACATTTGGTTACATTTTCTGCAAGTTCTGGCAATGATATGGTCACATTGTCCGTGTAAAATAAATAATGTCATAAGAACTTCGTTTGAATAATCAATATTTACGTTAATTTTCGAAGATTTTTTAAGCACCGTCAATAATTCATTTAAGTTACTTATAAAAGTCACGAAACTGTCATAAGCTTGATATTTCCATGGTTACTTAAAATTAAATTCTCTCAAAAAATAATTTTTCACAAAAAAGCGGCTTTATTAAGATAACTTAATGATTTCGGTATAGGGACATGATATCCCATCTTAAAGCATTTTTCTTCATCTTTCAATTTATTAAGTGATATTGAAAAAACGAACTTCTGACCCCTTTTATCACTAACGGAAATAATAGCAATTTTAGCACGCCCTGTATGATATGGGGTCGATTTCTCGGTGTAAATTAAATACATCGGGTCTGTCTAAACTACCACCAAAATATCAACTTTTCATGAATTAAGAGCACCAATTTACTTAATTTTAATTAGGGCCATGTTTTGGACCATATTTAACACAAATTATTTTGTATCTGGAAAGCGGATAGAAATAGTTATAGGGCAATATTAACAAAAAAGTATTATAATAAAAGGGCGATTCTAAAAATGTCTTAATATATCTAAAAAAGTAAAGTTTCTAGGACTTTTTGAGAGAAGCGGCAACGTCGCAATGCTGAAAATATTTTAGATCGATAGAACAGGTAAGAAAATGTAAGATGCCAAAATTTCAGAAAAATCCGTTTTCCATAAACGTCTAGCCTACCATCGACGGTGAATCAACTTTTATATTCAGGTTTGACGCACATATTCCCATCAGTGGAGTAGCTCAGATGATAGAGTGCTCGGTTAGTATTTTTTATGACAGTGGCACACACATTAAAGGGAGATCATGTGGCACTCGACGAGCGGTGAGTGTGCGAAGATGCTGATTGACACGGTTCTTTAATAGTTGTAGCTTGTAATTAGGGGGAAACAGTCCTGGGAGTGAGTTCACAGTAATGCAGTGCGCCAGACAAGGAGTCCTTGTCAAGCAACGTTCTAGGTGTTTCCACTTGTACAACGAACGGATGCGGTTTTACCGTCTGTCCCGACGTCCCGACTGTCTGACAGGCGTTGCTGGGGGCGGGATGATGCGGACCAAATCCTGAGACCTTCTGCCGTGAAAATACCGGTAAAACTAGGCTACATGTCTGCGGTGTTCCAGACTATTCATATCCCGGTTCAACTCCGGGTCGCTGACTTCTGAATGGAGTCCAGCAGCTTTAGGATGTGCTTAGGTGCGGCACTCCAGATGCGTAAGCAATATTCTAAGCAAAGGCTTACTTGCGCTTTGTAGAGCAAGAGCAGCTGACGCGGTGTAGAAAGTGTTTTGTTGCGAAATAGCGCACCCAGCTTCTGAGAGGCTGATCTTGCGACGTTAGCAACGTGGCCATTTAAGGATATATTGCTGTTGACCAAAACACCCAGTAATCCGATTGACGAGGATAAAGAAATTGTTCATCCTGCCATAATGATATCAGGGTCCGCTGGATTGGCTTTCTTGGTAAACGTGACTGCTTGGGTTTTTGCTGCATTAAACTTGACCAAATTCCTGTCGCCCCAGGTTCTAACTTTCTCCAGATCTTGATTAATTATTGTAATGATGATGAATTCACCCAATTCAAAATATTCCGTAGGTAAAATACCCTTCAATTCGGGTGGAGGGTGTACCGAGTGGATTCACATCAAAGGAATTGACTTCAACAACATAAGAAGTCTTAATGCCAACATTAATTCTGTCCATCACCATCTCCAGACAGAAAAAGCTAGTATTTTGGGATTAACGGAAACTCAAGTCAGCTCGTCTACGGACATTGCCCATATGCTTTGCCCCAATTACGAACTTCACACCAAGTTCCGATTTAAACGAGGTGTTATCGCTTACGTCCGCAGTAACCTCTCATGTCACCGAGAAGAGAGTTTGGAATCGGCAAATTTTGATGTTCTTTGGCTCAAGCTGTTACTAAAGGATGCTACTAAATTTGTCTGCATCCTTTATCTTTCTCCAAATGAACTCAGTAATAAACAACTCTTCTCCTATCTCTCACTAACATTCGACAAACTTCAAACCACCCACCCAGATGCTGAAATAACATTCGTGGGGGACTTTAATGTTCACAACATCCCTTGGCTAAAGTTTTCTTCCCGAACGGATGATATGGGCACAGACTCTGAGGCATTTGCAATCACCTGCGGCCTTGCTCAACTTGTGGACGAGCCAACAGGGATACCTGACGTTGCAAACCATCAGGCTTTCTACTGGATTTGTTCCTAACAACATTCCCAAACTCTTATAGGATAAACATTACGTCACCACTGGGTAACTCTGATCACAGGCTTGTATCAGCTTTGTCCACCTGTCCAACTCCACCGTCCTCTAAAGCATTTCCTTGCAAAGTGTGGCACTATAAACATGCAAACTGGAGTCAACTTCAAATTCAAATTCAAATTCAAATTGTTTATTCATGCTTTTATACATACATAGCACTTACACACGTCAAAGTAGAAAAAATACATATAAAGCCTTAACTAACCTAAAACCTTACACATTAAAAACACTTAAATTATTTTAAAATAGTCAAAAGAACATAATTTTGCAAGTCACAAATTTAGTTTAAAATGTCAAACATATTACAAACAACAAATTAAAATTCAGTTAAAACAATTAAGATCAGACAAAAATTCATTCGCCGAGTAATATGCACTACTGAGAAGAAAACTCTTTACTTTACTTTTAAATGCTATTATCGGTAGCTGTTTTACATTTTCAGGTACTTTGTTGTAAAAGTGAATACCTAGATGATTAGGCCCATCCTGGCAACGTTTTAACCTCCAACAGTTCAAAACAAGATTTTGTTTGTTTCGAGTATCATGGTTATGTATGGAATCATGCGTTGTATAAAGAGTGATGTTATTTTTAATGTAGCATAAAGTTTCCAAGATAAAAAGTGATGGCAACGTTAGTATTTTATTTTGTCTAAAGGCTTCCCGGCAGTCATCCCTATATCCCAGACCCGCAATCACTCTAACTGCCCTCCTTTGAAGACGAAAAAACCTCCCAGCCCCCGCAGCATGTCCCCAAGCAATTATTGCATAAGAAATGTGCGAGTGGCAGAGAGAGAAATACGCCTGTCGGAGGACAGTCTGAGACACACACTCACCCAGGTTACGCAGGATATAAATATTTTTGCTCAGCTTTGTAGAGAGCTGATCAGTGTGTGCATCCCACCGAAGTCTGAAGTCTAGGATGACCCCCAGGAACCTTACAGAGGTTACCAAGTCAGTCTCTGGTATTGCCCTTGTTGAAAAAATCATGGATTGAGTTTTGTCCACATTAAGGAAAAGTAAGTTTGAACTAAACCATGCTTCAACCATCTCCTGTGCCTCCCCCGACTTTGCTTTAGCCTCCTCCAGATTTGCATGCTTATTAGTTATGGCAGTATCATCTGCAAAAAGAGTGTACTGTGACGTAGGGTCATAACCTGGTATATCATTAATATAAATTAAAAAGAGCAGTGGTCCAAGGACTGATCCTTGGGGAACGCCCACAGTTACACTACCTCTCGCAGACTCAACCCCATTCACTTTGACTCTCTGAGTTCTATCCATAAGATAGCTCTCAATCAAAGATAGGCTAGAGTTCTCGAAGTTGTAACGCTGAAGTTTTTTGAAAAGCAAGTGGTGAGAGACACATTCGAATGCCTTACTTAGGTCACAGAAGACAGTTGTTGTATAAGTGGATTCATCAAAAGCGTTTAGAATATTTGAAACCAAATCTAAAATACCTAAGGTGGTATTAAGGCCCTTTCTAAAGCCAAACTGACTGTTAGTAAATAATTTATGGGTTTCAAAGAAATGAGCTATCCTGGCAGCCATACATTTCTCAAATATTTTAGAAAGTATTGGTAAAAGTGAGATTGGCCTATAATTTGAGACATCGCTTGGATCTCCTTTTTTAAAAATTGGGGCTACTACAGCCTCCTTGAGAGCATCTGGAAATACTGACTCCCCAAAACAAACATTTATTAATTTAGTTAAAGGACTTATAATTAGGTTCTTAATAGATTTAATTAAAGAAACATTTAGGCCATAAGGGTCCCTGCTTGTTTTATTTTCTAAAGAGTTTATGGTATCACGCACCTCATTCATTGTTACCGTAGCAAAACTGAAAGCAGAGTGTGCAGCCTCAGGTATATTTTGAACAGGGTCAAAATTTGGTGGTCTTACTTTAGTTTGTAATTCATGAGCAATACCTATGAAGAATTTGTTAAATTGGTCGGGAGGTATATTTACACCCTCACCGCCATCCTTTCTAACTATGCCACGATGTTCGTTAATTATATTCCACATGCATTTTATGGGATTAGAAGCATTACGTATTAGAGTATCATTTGCTGATTTTTTAGCATTTTTTATTGCAGCTTTATACTGGTTTTTATATGTATTTTTATGTTGTTTTAAAGCAAGAGTAGGGTGCTTACTATATAGCTCACTTAACAAATTTAGATGTTCACGCATGTGTCTAAGATCATCATTAAACCAGTTGATGGAGTTTGATCATTTCAGGAAATGATTTTAAAAAAGCATCTGACAGACATTCACTAAACATAGAAAACTTTTTATTTGCATTAATATTGGAGTCATTTAAAAAATCCCACCCAAACTGCTGAATACAATTATAAAAATTGAACTTACCCACCTCTGTCAAGGGCCTAGAAGTTATTTTAGTGGTTTTTATATCTAATTTTTGTATAGTTATAGGAAAATTAATGATCTGCCCTCGGTGGTCAGAGAACGATGAATTAACAACTGAAACATTGCAATTTAGATAATCAAAATTAAGAAATATATTATCTAGGCATGAGTCTTGACGAGTAGGCTCTATTACCATTTGTTTTAAGCCGTATGATTCCAATAAACAACATAGGTCTCTACACTCCCCGCTCTCAGTGCCAACATGGACATTGAAGTCTCCAGATAATCCCACTTTATTATGACAGCCAATTTGGCTCAACGCACACTCAAGAACTTGTAAGAAGGTGTCAAAATTGCCAGATGGTGACCTATATAAATTCAAAACATAGATTTTAATTTTTTTTATAAAAACTCCGCATAATTCGATAGTTTTCTCCACAGCCAGTGGACTTCGTGACTTTTTCTTGTCATTCTCTTGGAGGGACGTCTGTTTTAAAACCAGCGATCCATCTGTAATAGCTGAATCCATTACATAGGTCATTCTCATTGGGATGGAGACTTCAATCCCTTTCTCTAGTAAACGATCCGCTTTTGAACTGTCCGGACGGCTCAAAATCATTTTGGAGATTTGCAAAGGACATTAGGAAAAACTTTTCGTCTTCAAGTTTTCCACCACTATTGCGCGAAGACAATTCCGTTGCAGTGACTGCAAAGGAAAAGGCAGACTTGTTTGCCTCAATGTTTGCACGATATTCGATCCTTGATGCACAAGGAAAGACTCCATCAATGCTGCCTAGGATCGCCACAATAATGCCAGAAATAGTTTTCAAGCTAAAAAAAGATAATAATCCTCTTATCTTTTTTAGCTTGAAAACTGCCATTGTTGTGGCGATCCTATAGTGTAGTCAATCTAGGCAGGTTTATGCAGGTGAGGTGGAAAAAATTAGTAACAAGGTAATCTCTACGGAAATGAGTAGTCCAAAGAGTCATTATTAACCCCTCAAAAGGCTCACTTTGTCGCATTGGCGGAACTTGGAAGAAAATGGCAGCCATCTTGAATTTTTTCGAATTTATTAAATATTTCATAAAGTATGCATTATATCAAAAATCCTCAAGATACCTTTTTTATGGAGAATCAAAGGTTACGTAGGTATAGAAAAAAAAAATTAAAAATATTGACCAGAAAACAAAAAAAGTAATTGAAATTTAATTGATTTGGCGATATTGGATTCGTTATCTGAAGAAAATATAAAAAATTTAGAAAATCTTTATAAAAAGCCAGTGATGCATGAACTCGAAAACAATATCCTACTGAAGGAGATTGAAGCACAAATAGAGGAAAAACTTGAGTCCTATTCTAAAGCTAGCAGGACAGAGAAATTGTGGGTTACCTAATTACTTCAAGTTAGTGAGTTTAATGAAACTCTTTATTATGGCTGAACGGTCTGGTGTCTGGCCGCTTCGCGTGCACTGTATCAAACTTTTCATCCCTGTACTTTATGCTACCGGACATCTAAATTATGCGAAAACTGCACACCTATAACTTATCTAAATGCAGAAATTAGAATCTATGGGATTCAGTCATTATGAAAATTTTGTTACAAAAGGACTATTTACAATTCGTAGAACAGACAAATTTTGGTCCGGCACCTGGAGCGATATGGTAATCGCAGAAAGCCTAATGAGAGCCATGAATATCCAGGGTGGATTGATCCAAGGTCGGAGGCTCATAGATTCTTCTTTAGCTAGATGGATTTCTAGCATGTCGTCCTGTATTCCTGTTAGTAATGCCTTAGAGGACTTTGTTGGGGTAAGATCATTATTATTTTGTCAACATGTTGAGTTGAGTAAATCTCGTCTTCAACGAGACAAGGCTAATTTTGAAAAGTTTTGTACTTGGTTAGAGGATCATGATCCTATTAAGTGTACCGAATGCATGTCTCTTTCATCTGGTATTATTGCATCTTCATCTGTAAATTGTGATAATGCCCGTGACATTGGCACAAACATTTTAAAGAGAAATATTGATACAAAATTTACCGAAATACAATGTAAAAGGTCATAAAATATTGGAAACTTTGCCCAAATGACCAACAGCATTAAAATTTGCCAAAAGAACGTAAACATAAACTCCATGCAGCTCTTTAACAGAATTATTTGCTCGAATCTATATCGAGACCTAGATGTATTTCATGAACCTAAAGCAAACATGTCATTTTTGATTAAATCAGGACTTAAAATTCTTTTAAACCTTTACCGGTGTCCGAAGAAAATTCATGATATTAAATTAACCAGCTACGTCACACACTATACATGCGTATGACTTCAAGGCAAAGCTGAAGTTCAGAACTAAGTTTAGCCTCACTGCCGCCAACCGAAGAATCTGCCAAACAGTACATTTTTAGGACAGATTTTCAGGTAAAACTTTTTAACGTATATAAAATATATTCCTTATTATGCTTATGTTGTATGTTTACTAGATTCAAGAATGGCTGGGGAACTCAGTCAACCCTCTCAAATATGGTTGGAAAACTAACGAACAGGGAGATCTAGTACCTATTACGACAACACATGATCCAGCACCACAAATTAATTTTTTGCAATTCAAAGAAAGTAATTGCTCGAAAAATTGTTCTTGCAAAAATTGGACTAAAGTGCTCTGTAAAATGTGGTCAGTGCTACGGTGTAAGCTGTAGTAACGCCATAGTGCACGATAATGAAGAAGACGATTTATAAAGTAGAGTTAAATACTACTGAAATGTTTTTCTTATCATAAGTGTTTTTCCTCTCGTACAAAAAATGTTTAAATTTTTCTCATTAAATTCATTACATTCTTCCATTTATTGAGGTTTTTTATTCTGCACAAAAGAGGTTCTTTGAGCATTTTTCATAAACTGCATTCCCATTCCAGATATTAACCAAATTTTAAAAAATCTTATTTTGCCAAATCAAATAAATTTTAATAACTTTTTTGTTTTCTGGCCAATGATCTTGATTTTTTTCTATTACACGTAACCTTTGATTCTCCATTGAGGTTTTTTGATATAATGCATACTTTATGAAATATTTAATAAATTCGAAAAAATTCAAGATGGCGGCATCTTTTTTCCAAGTTCCGCCAATGCGACAAAGTGCGACTTTTGAGGGGTTAATAAGGGCCCTTTGGGTTACTCATTTCCGTAGAGATTACCTTGTTACTAATTTTTTCTACTCCAACCACCTATTTTAACTAGCCCACTAGGCAACATTCGTCGTCATCTGGACTGCTCAAAGGCCGCTGGACTCGATGGAATTCCCTCCCTTGTTCTCAAACAGTGCGCGCTGGAGCTGACACCTATTATAACCAAACTATATACCTTATGCTACAATAGAGGTATATTCCCAGTCCTCTAGAAGCGCGCTAGAGTGCAACCAATACCTAAGAAGGGAAAGAAAAATATTGCCAGTAACTACCGTCCAATATCTTTAACCCCAGTAGTGGCCAAAGTAATGGAAAAAAGTCATTAACACCGAGATCCTAAAATATCTTGAACATATCAACATAGTATCTGATAGTCAATATGGCTTTACAGCGAAGCGCTCAACAGGAGATCTGATGTCTTATGTAACACACATCTGGAATTCAACCCTGGAAAAACACGGAGAGTCCCGAGTCGTTGCTCTTGACATATAATACAATATAACACTACTTCGTAACTCGCATTTTCTTTAGATGGTGTACAAATGTTAATATACTCAAAGATATGTACGTAACTTTGATACTATCTATTAATGCACATTTTCTAATGGGTTTAACAGTTACATTCGCCATTCCGTCAAGAAATGCTTGAAGAAATATTGCGGCATAGCTATATACAATTTTATCCTGTTTACCAGCACGATCTAGTGTGGGTATTCACAAGAATACAGATTAAATATATTTTAGTACTATTGAATAAAAAAACATATATGAGTGTTGTAGCGACATCTTAATTGCAACGTAGAAAAGGATACCTAAATTGTAAATGAATAGCAGCAGTCTATACCTGTATTATTAACTATAAAAATACGGTCAAATATATACTATATTTTTAATTACTCGTATATACAGACGCCAAAACCAACGGACTGCTAGGATACTGAAGCATGTAAAATATTAGGAAGGCCACTTTTTGTTGAATACATACATAATCATACCTAATATTCTATTTTTTTGAAGTGAATACTCCTTTGGCTGCATGAGAGTGATTTTTCAAGGCCGCGTCACGACACGCTTTGAAATTTTCGTCTCGCAAGAGACATAAAGTATACAACTCTTTCGCTCTCTTTCCCTTTTATGAAACCGGAGATGAAGAAAAGAAATGTCAAAATTTAAACCTCTTTTAACACCAAATCTAAAATCTAGGCTTGGCAACATCGCCTAGTATGGGTTAATTTGCAACTTGTTTGCATTAAAACGCGCCAAAATAGGAGAGCGAATCAAGTCTAACTAAAACCAAGTAATCCAAATAATTAACAGAATTGAGAAGAAGCAAACGAAAAAATCGAAAAATATAACCATATTTCTATCACTTACTTGGCAACGTAGCTACAAGTTCAAAAGTTTGAGAACTACTTTTACCCCTGCACTGCAACCAATTAATTCTTCATTCTTCAAAAACATATTCAAAATCAGTTTTTAGTTTTACCAATAGGTATTATAAATTTAGATTGCGCCGCTTACAGATTTTTTTCCTATTTTCTTGTACTCAAACAACATTTTCATACCAAAACATGCTTTTTTAAAAGTTGTGTTTATTTGATTGTGCACAAATTAATATTGTTGAACAAACTCGAAAACTGTGGTAATTAATCGCCACCGCCTGACCGATTATCAATTTGACAGAATGCTGCTCTATTCATTTATTATGTTCTCAAAAACCTACTTGAGTGTTGATTATACGCAAGGCGCATTAGCTCTAATTAATGCGCCTTGGATTATACGATCGTTGGACTTCACCAGGGTTAAGTAAAAGGGTACAGAGTACACATTTCATAAATTTTTATCACAAAGTGCGTTCATAAACATTGCACTGGTATATTTCAGATTATTCTCCCACTATCTTTCCGACATTTTTCAATTCCGCAAATACCTAATATTATTTTAGGCGAGTTTCAAGTAGAACTAAAATTAAGTCGATTTCGGATTAATGCTGGTTTGTGAACAGAAAGAAGCAATAATTACCTTAATATTATCAACAAGATTTCCTTTAAAAATATTGTCTATTTACGTAACGCTAACTGGATTCAATGTGTAAAATATGACAGCTGATTATGATTTGTGGTCTATGAATATTAGAAGCGTATAGCGGTAGTAGAGCAGTTCTACTGTAGAACTGCCTTTGTTGCCGCATGCCGTTAAGATTTTATTTAACCTGTGCACATTATTTTGAAGGTTATATCTTGGGATATTTTGCTATGTTGACACTTATTAGGTGTTTTTGTAAGAGTTCCTTCAAAACCTAAGAAATATATGTTTCAGTTAAAAAGATAGTATTTTTACTGTCAAAAATCTATTAGGTACATCATTTCTGGTTCAGATTACGGGTTAACATGAGCACCCCCTTTTAACCCACGTTTTAACCCGTAAGTTCTATTACCGGCGTTCCTGGGACTTAAGCATTTCATTGTTTTCAAATATTTTGAAGAATTTGTGGGGGGGGGGGGGGGGGGGGGGGGGGGGGGGGGGGTTGAGTACTGAGCAGTCAGCTATGCTTTAGAAATAATTATCCGCCACACAAATGAAAAAATTAATGTTACAAAAAAATTACTGTAAGGAAAGGTGACGGACAAACATTTCTACCTACTTTTTATATATTTGTGAAATTCGTGCGGACTTTTATAAGGCCAAGGACTTTTCAAATCCAACCACGAGGATCCTAGATCATACTGAGCTACGGAAGGGACTAGAATACGTATTTTCACAATGTCTCTTGCATGGTTATCCTTTTTACTGATTTATTTGCGGTTGGAGATGCCTCAACCAGAGTACAAATATTATCGAGTAAATTCACTCAGCAAAAATCGTTTCATGTTTTTTGATCAAACGCAAAAGCCGCAACACGGTAAAAAATTAGTTTTTTCTCCGATTGACAGCAAATATTAATTTTGCAGACCCATATCAATCAGCAAAGTATTACTTTTTCTGTCCAGGCAGCAAAGTAAGTACTTTGCTGCCTAGGCAGCAAAGTGATTAGTCTCCATGGGAATAAAACGTCTGACATAAGTTGTCAAACTATAATTATTATGGACATATACATTTCCATAGCAACCAACCGTTCCAACAATTGCGATTTCTATCAAATTTTGTCTTAATTTATCACTACAGGAAAAATAAAAAGATTGTGGGAATTGTAATAATTTGCAAATATACAATATACATATATCATTATAAACAATCGGAGAAAAAATTATATGTTCAACTCGGCAGCAAAGTAGATTGACTGCCTTAGCTGAATTTCTAGCCTCGCTACGCTCGGCTATGAACTATCAGCCGCGGCAGTCAATCTACTACTTTGCTGCCTAGTAAAACAAATAACTATTTACTCTACCTGCAACAGCGAGTAGTCTGTGAGGGGAGATTCAAAAAGTATTAGCTGTTGCGAAATTATTTCCTCGGTTATTATTTGATACACGATATTTCAAAGAGCGAATAAGCTAATTTTTAATACGTGATTCAAATGAATAAAACTATGTAATAAAGTTACACAAAATAGTAACGTATACTAAATTCAAAAACATTATAAATAAAGGTAATGCCAATTAAAATAATGTATTTGACAGTCTGTAACTTGATTTATCTATTAAAACATGTATAAAGCAGAAGGTTCAAAGTACTTGACAAATATTGTGGGAATTTAAATATAGAAAAGGACATAGGTATTAAGCTAGTAAACTAAATTTATAGCTTCTTAAAGGTCTTAACCTCTTAACACTTCATTACTCGCGATACGAGTATTTCTCTCACATTTTCTGCGAAATCGTCAGTTTTCGGAGATGGCTTTGCGAGCGGAGCTGTCCTCCACTGTAGCTCTTATTTGGCATCCTCTTTAACATGACCAATTAACCGGGTGCATTTCTCAAGTGATTTGCTGCATTTGTGAGAGTTCCTCTCATCGCGCTACGACTGCCGTAGTACTTTTAACATTGAAAATATTTCTGTTTTCCTGTTATGGAGCATCATATTGCGAAAAAGTGCATGCTACATTTGCCACACATGATGTCATATGCGTGATGAACTACTAACCCAAACTAACCAAAAGTAATCAAAAGCACCAAAAAGAACTAAAATGTATCGGAACAGATTAAAAAAATTAAAGTAAGTTAAAACTAACTCAAATTAACCGAACTTTTGCAGCTAACCAAAACTAACCAAATACATTAAAATTGGTTATAACGTGTCGGATCCGGTTCAAATTACTAAAATAAATTGGAACTAACTGAAACTAACCGAAAGTTGATTGAACAACTAACCAAAAGCATCAAAAAGGGCTAAACCGTATCGGGCAAATTAAAAATATTAAAGCAAGTTAAAATTAACTTAAATGAACCGAATTTTGGCGACTGACCGAAGCTAACCGAAAACATTAAATTTGATTGTAAGGTATCGGAGTCGGTTCAAGTGACTAAAATAAATTAAAACTAACTGAAATTAACTGAAAGTTTATTGAGTGACTAACCAAAACTAGCCCAAAGCACTATAAAGGGCTACAGCGTATTGGAATAGTTTAAAACATAAATAGTTAAAACTAACCCAAATTAACCGAATTTTGGCGACTAACCAAAATTAACCAAAAACGTAAAAATTGGTTATAACGTACCGGCATCGGCACCGGTTCAAATGGGTAAAATAAGCTAATTGAAATTAACCGAAAGTAACAAAAAGCACCAAAAAGTGCTAAAACGTATCGGAACAGATTAAAAATATTAAAGTAATTTAAAAATAAACCAAATTAACTGAATATTAGCGACTAACCAAAAACATTAAAAATGGTTAAACGTATCGGAACTGGTTCAAACAAAACACATATAAAAAAAGAGATGTCTTTGGGTTCAAACGACTAAAATAAATTAAAACTAACTAAAACTAACCGACAGTTGGTTGAGTGACCAAACAAAACTAACTAAAAGTAACCAAGAACACCAAAACGTGTTAAAATAGGTTACACAAATTAAAGTAAGTTAAAACTAAACAAACCGGAACCGGCTCAAATGAGTAAAATAAGTGAAACTAACCGAGAGTTGATTGAACGACTTACCAAAACTCACCCAATCCATTACCATTGATTATAACGTATCGGAACCGGTTCAAATGACTTAAGTAAGTTGAAACTAACCGCGCTAGATCGGGGATTAAGAGAATTCATTTTTTTTTTGTAAAAACTAGTCGAGTTGCATATCATTAGATTTCTTCCACTATTCACATCTGAAACAAAAATCGAATGTGGAATTGTATAATATAATAAACTATAAGCCGAAAATCAAATTATATACCTTACAGCCGTAACTTCTTAACAATACTCTAAAACCAGCTTAATTTATTGAAAAATTCACAATCCTTCGCAAAGATGCAATCGGGAGGACATTGAAAATGATGAATAAAAACGCAAACATGTTATTTGTGTAATTCGAATAGTTTTTAAAAGCAGAGTTCAAAAAAGTAAAAATACAAACACGAGTGTTTAAAATATATTTAATTAAAGAAATGCCTTTTTAACATATATTTTTTTAACATAATTATAAAAAAATAAAAAAAGGTGCGGAGATGAAAACCTAAAAAATACCCTCCATTTGTAGATAGGAAAATCTATTAATATGTAACTAGCCATGACGTTGCTGTAGATAATATTTCTAACCTGTTCCGAATTGTTTTAGCCCGTTTTTGCGCTTTTGGTTACTTTTAGTTAGTTTTGGTTAGCCGTTAATTAACTTTCGGTTAGTCTCACTCCAATTTATTTTAGTCATTTGAACCGACTCCGATACATTATAATCAAATTTAGGGTTTTTCGTTAGTTTTGGTTAGTCGTCAAAGTTCTGCTCGTTTTGGTTAGTTTTAACTTACTTTAATATTTGTAACCTATTCCGATACGTTTTAGTGTTTTTGGTTACTTTTGATTAATTTTGGTTAGTCATTCAATCAGCTTTCTGTTAGTTTAAGTTGGTTTTTATTTATTTTAGAATTTGAACCTGTTCCAATATGTTACGAGTATAATTAATTTTAATGTTTTTGGGTTAATTTTAGTTAGTCGCCGAAATTCGGCTAATTTATGTGAGTTTCAACTTACTTTAATATTTTTAATCTGTTTTGATTTATGTTTTCGCTTTTTTGGTTCGTTTTGTTTAGTCGTTCAATCAACTTTCGGTTAATTTCAGTTAGTTTCAATTTATTATAGTTATTTGAACCGGTTTAGGTTAGTCGCCAAAATTCGGTTAATTTGGGTTAATTTTATCTTACTCCAATATTTTTAATCTATTACGATACGTTTTAGCCGGTTTCGGTGCTTTTAGTTACTTCTGGTTAGTCATTCAATCAGCTTTCGGTTACTTTCAGTTAGGTAGCTCCAATTTATTTTACTCATTTGAAGCGGTTCCGATACATTATAACCAATTTAAATGTTTTTGGTTAAATTATGTCAGTTGCCAAAATTAGGTTAATTCAACTAACTTTAATATTTTTAATCTGTTCCGATAGGTTTAAGCCCTTAGTGCTTTTGGTTATTTTGGCTAGTTTTGATTAGTCGTGCAATCACTTTCTGTTAATTACAGTTAGTTTGAATATTAGTTCATTTGAACCGGTTCCGATACTTCATAACCAATTTTAATGTTTTTTTGGTTAGTCGCTAAAATTCGGGTACTTTGGGTTAGTTTTAACTTATTTTAATATTTTTAATCTGTTCCGATACGTTTTAGCCCTTTTATGGTGCTTTTAGTTAGTTTTGGTTAGTTTTTCAATTAACTTTCGGTTTCTTTCAGTTAGTTTCAATTTATTTTAGTCATTTGAATCGGTTCCGATACGTTATAATCAAATTTAATGTTTTTGGTTAGTTTTGGTTAGTCGTTAAAATTCCGTTCGTTTTGGTTAGTTTTAACTTAATTTAATTTTTCTACCCTGTACCGGTACGTTTAAGCCCGTATTGGTTACTTTTGGTGAGTTTGGTTAGTCATTCAATCAACCTTCGGTTAGTTTTAGTTAGTTCCAATTTATTTTAGTCATTTTAATCGATTCCGATACCATAAATCAAATTTAAGTTTAAGTAAATAACCTAACACGATCTCTGAAGCGTATGATATCATGTGAAAAGGTGCGTCCAGACTTGTGACAAAATCCCGTGACGTGAAGCGTCGCGAACATTTTCACGACGAGGCGAACTTCGATGCGTGTCATCATCGCCTGTCATTCCCGCGTGTCATCGTCGCGTATCATAGTCCCGTTCACGGCGTTCCGCTCATTTAAATAAAAAACAGTCGGTCATCATGGACGTTGCAGCAGCAGCGTACATAGTTATAGATCATTTATTGCGTAATTCTATAAATGTTAACGTTGTCTCCTGTCCCCATTCTATCTCGATATTAAAAAATCAAATACTAATTCGACACAAAAATAGCCACTACCCAGGTTAAAATTCAATCAAATATGCAAAACATTCTGATGATACGCGGTCCCGTCCAGACTTGTCGAGCCAAGCGGCGTAGCATCCCTTTGATGCGACGCTAAAAGACGGACAGGGCATGGAACGGACTGATGGTTACGGGGTACCGTCCAGACTATACGCGACGAGGTTCGCGGCGGTGTCACGATACGAGGTCTTGTCACAGGTCTAGACGCACCTTTAAATGTAGCATGTACTTTTCACGATTTGAGGCCCTATACCTACTAGGATAATAGAAACACTTTCAATGTTAAAATATAAGAGTTGCTTTAAAAACACAAAAGGTCATGTGAAAAATGTGCAAAATTATTATAAATCTTACCTTTGGGGCATCTAAAAAATGATAATCCTTCACCCACTTTTATAATGCATTTATCAGCACAACAATATCTCGCCATTGTAGCGATCTTAATAATTATTTAATTCAACGCGACCCAACAGTACAGAATATCAAGGCGTTTGCACACTGACCGTAAATTCTCCCTCGTAGTGTAGCCACTGCTGGCCGCGAACGAGATTAATCCGGATTCGCTTCGAAGCTAAAAACTGTCGGCGAAATTGGAAATTTGTCTCGAGTGAACCTACCGTATATACTTATTTATACCGTGCCTCAACTAGAAAAGACCGGATCCAAAAGAGCAAGCCTGTAGCTTTTGGAAATATCTTCCAAAAAATTTGTTGGGCGCCCAAAGAATAATTACAGCTCTAGGGAATACTGCACAAGTGACGAAATATTTGTTCCATGCAGGGGTCGGTGTCCTTTTCGGATGTATATCCCAGACAAACCTATCAAATACAGATAGAGAGTACAGATTTTAGTTGATTTAGAGACTTACTACATGATTAATGAAGAGGTGTACCAAGGAAAGGAAAATTTCTAAGCCAGATAAAAAGAAAATATGTCAACCTTCGCTTGATAAAACCTATCAAAAATGCAAATCGCAATATTATTGGGGACAATTGATATTCCTCCTTTGAGTTATTAGAAGAGCTTTACATATGTGGTTTACTCTAGGTGGGCATATTGAAAAAAAATAAACCGCAGTTTGCACTACAGTTTTTGCGAGACCGAATGTGTCCTATCGAATTTTGGCCGTTCGGTTTCACAGCACAAACCACCATGGTGTCATATGTTTCTAAACAAGAAAAAGCAGTTATTCTAGCATCAACTATGCATCATGATAATAGAGTTGGATGAAAATATAAAAAATATATTGTTCTTTTATATAATAGTATCAAAGCAGGCATTAATGAATTGGACTGGACTTGTAGATTGGGTTGGGCTGATGTCTGCTCTTAAGGTAGATATTCCTTTAATTAGTTAAGTTCTTTCCTTTCTTCAATAGGTTCGAGTTGAGTTAGTCTTGCACATCTCTGCCACACTAATATTAATACGCTTAATTAAAAATTTTGTCATATCGATCATAAAACATAATTTAAGCAACCCAAAAATAAGAGGGGGCCAGTCTGAAGAAAACTGGAAAACGGTCGACGTTTCGAGGATCAAATCTGTCCCCGTCGTCAAGAACGAACAAATGCAAATGGTTAGTAAACGTAAATAACAGTAAAAAGCTATCGCAAGATTTGTCAAGTTTTGAATGGACTTTGACAAGATGACAATAATAACCACGACCGTTGTCCAGTTTTCTTTAGGTTTTTCAGCTTCGTTAGGGTCACTAACCTAGCATTTGTGATGTTTACACCCTGGAGCCAGAGCCAAAGAGGCTCTAAGAATTTGTAAACATTCGTGTAGCCAAAGGCAATTAATTGCAAGGTAAACATGAATCTTCCACAACAATATAGAACATATCTATAACATCATTGGTCGGTATAAACAATTAATTCTTTAAATCATTTTAATCATAAAGGAGGGGTGGTAATTAGCTTTATAATTGACCACTCTAATTAGTGGACTGTATCAAAATAGGTTGGTGGGGGTTTTATTCATAGGGTGTAAATTGAAACATGCATTTTAGGTATTAGGTACTTTAATAATGCAAGAATTAATTTGCATTGAATATGATTAACATATACAATGATTTCTAACTACTTTAAAGCATTCATCCTTTCATTGAGGTTAACTATTATTAAATGTCTAACAAAACTTCTTGATTATTTAATTTAACAAGAACTTCTTTCTTTACTGAATTTAGTTCAACTTTATTTCCACTAACTGCCTTTCCGTTCACACAAAATACTTTGTTACTTTGGTTCTGCTACAATTCTCTCAACTTAACTTCACTAGAGTTGTAAGACTTCGGAATTTTATTAGAGTCTTGAGTGCAGGAATAGATTTGTCTACTACAAATTTCTAACCGTCATTTTACCTTCTTCTATCTTCAACAGGAGATACGCTAGGAGTGGCATTGTCTCGAGGAAATGCGTGAAAACGCCCAAGAAGTTCTTAATTCAGTGTTGACAAAAGGGAACACAGAGTACAGCAGATATTTTCTAAATATCTGTGCAAACAATGGAGAAAAACTACTAAATATCTCGGTAGATGTTCTTGGCGCCAAAGTCAAGCAGAGCAATAACTGGACCGTTGCTTCACGGGTGAGTGTTTGTAAGGCACTAAAATCTAATTTTTCCTACCGGCGCGGACAGGGAGAACAGAGCGGAAAATTGTGCGGACGCGGGTGCATTTGAGAGGGAAGAAACATGGTCTTCCTATATTTGATATTATGTTGTTTACATAACATCGACGGAGACAAAGATATATTAAATTGAGAACGATTAATAACGTTTTCCTTGACGGAGTGGCAACTTGCTTTCTAGCTATTGTTGCATATAACGGAATCTATTCTACCAACAATCCAGATTCGGACGAAGAAGTACCTGAAATACAATGCTTTAAATGCACAAACTGCTGTTTACCTGTGGGTGAAATAAATCTATTCGGAATTTAGTTATGGATACTACTACTACTAGTTATATAATATAACGGACATACAGGGTGTTATCACCAAACTATACGGTGAAAAAGGATAAGTTTTTGCACATGTTGGGGAGCTCCCTCAACAATCATTTTGTTAATCTCATCTAGCTTAGTGGCAAACAGTCTGTTCTCCAGGCTTACTAAGTATATAGAATTAAGTACTTTTTTTGACTTCTAGATTTAACACTTGATGGGTTTTAAGATTTGAAATTACCGCTAATTTTTGACGGATCACTTCCTTGTCAAGATTTGTCAAGACTGTTTCACCCAATAACGTTGGAAGTACTTTTTAGATTAAAAGTTTTGCATGGAATACAAAAGACGTTTCATTTAGTATTAATTAACTTTACAATGTATTCAACCTTCAGAAGGATTCATTGATGATCTATTATAGTACTATTCCATGCTTGCCTCAACATTGGTAGTGTTAGCGGCCATGTCTTGTCTATCTGAGCCAGTGATAATAGAACATATCAAAATTCTCACTTATAAAAACACTTGCTCAAGATATATGTGAATTATAATTACCTCGAAAAATTCAAATTATATTATGTGTAGATTTACTTGGAGAGGTATCAGGGAATCTTCTAATATCTCGTCAACAGCTTGCAAATCGAAACGTTGCTGGTGTGATATTTATCCTAATGCAAAAGACAGAAAACCAACAACTGCTGTTCAATGTGCAAAATTCCTACTTGTTTGAAATGTGCTTCATTGGTATGTCCTAACTGCGTTCAGCTATATATTTTATGTAAGAAACCATTGAAAACAAGTCCAAGTCGAACTCTGTGTAATGAATAAAACGACTATTTCATTTCGCATTCACTTTTTAAAGTTTTTTTTTGAAGGGTTCCTGAGGCTCGATAGTTGTACTTGTGTTATTAGATTTGGATAATAGTACTCATAGTTTAATACGAAATAAAGCTAACGGTCCAAGTAGCTTCAACTTTCGGAATACTTGGATACCCCCAAAAATATATATTTTTAGTTTCCTGCCTATCTTCAATCAGTCTTGTTAATCTATAAAGTTCGGAGGTCAGTAGAAAACATATTTTTTAATTGCTTTGATAAAAACATTCAACGAGATAGTCCCAATAATGTGCTAAAAAGGTGTTCAACTTTACGGTATGTATCACATTGGGTATTACTTCTCTTTTTTTCGATAACAGATGTAAACGATAACAACTGGCATTGAATCGAATAAAATTCCGTGCCAATTGCCCGAAGAAAATATGATTCATTACTTATTCAATAAGATAAATCATATTTCATTCAGAATTAGGTGTATAATTCAACAAATAATTATTCACTAATCGCTTTGAAACGGCTTTAATTTGCCTCCGATTGTGAATGAACAAAGCTCAATTAGCATAATACATCCTTTGATTTAAAGGATAGCAGCGAACTTCCTAAAGCATTCATGTTTAACACTTGCTTCTGCTTTTTTAATAGATTCTGGTTTAGAGGCTTTTCGTTGCGACAGAACAGATGGTGCTTTAATAGCAAAAAAAATATTTAATAAAACTGGGACAAGCAGAAGAAATGTGTATGTAATGGCAGATTTCTTACGTAAAAAATCATCAGTATTAAAATTTAATTTTGTAAATATGTTACGTATAAAAAATTCAAATTCCACCGTATTTCAAAACTCGATTAAACATAAAGTACCTATTAAATTTTTTTCATCTTTCCACTTTTTAGATTTTGCCACGTGACATATACAGGATAATATATAATTAAAATTCAGGGTAATTTACAAGTTCTTGCTTTATGGATTGTCCCAAGTTTTGTTTCTGAAATTAATTTCTATCGTAAATAATTAATCAATCAATAAAGCAATATGTTGCAGTGGAAAACTGCATTTTTTATGACAGTGGCACACACACACACACACTAACGGCAGATCCTATGGCACTCGACGAGAGGTATGTGCTCAAAAATGTTGATTGACACGGTTTTTGAATAGTTGTAGGTTATATAGAGAAACAGATGTCCTGGGAGTGAGTTCAACAGTAATGCAGTTCCTAAGCGAGAAACGAATGCAAACGTGTAATCGACGAGACTATAGGACGAATACAATCAAAGGATCAGGAATAAAATTTTGCAATGCCCTAGTGGCTCCAGGAATTTCTGGTCGGTAGAAAAGGGAGTAAGTAATAACTTTACAAAAACGTCTCTCCCACCTTTGACATACGAACGTGGCATCACGGCAACTACAGCCAAGGAACATGCTCGCCAAAATGTTTTCATCGCACTCTACCTTGAACGTCCCCAAGGCAAGGCTCTCCCCACCATATCGAACATCAACACTACCATGGCGGAAGTCAAGTTTCATCACCGTGATATCCGTAAAATCCTTAAATAACTAGATACGCAAAAGGCATCAGTACCAGACAAAATACCTGCCATCGTGTTAAAGAACTGCGCCAACAAACACCCGTTTTTTCAGTTTTTCTCTGTCTTACCGAAAAGGGATTTAACCGTCTTCTTGGAAAGTTGTTCGAGTGCAACATATTCCAAAAAAGGCAAGAAAACCAGGCCCTCAAACTATCGCCCAATTGCCATGCTCCCAATAATCTCCAAAGTCATGGAACGTGTAGTCAATCAGCAACTACGCAAGTACAGTGACGGAATAGTTATTTGTGCAACCAGTTGGGAAAAGCACTATTTTTCATAACGAGCGTATTTCTGCGCAATGGGCGAAGCGAGTTGCGCAAAAGAACGCGAGTTACGAAAAATTGTGTTTCCCAACGTGTTTTACACAATATTTTTTCTAATTTTGAATAGGAAGTTACTATTTAAATTCAAATTAAAAGTACTAAAATGGCCCATCCGAGTGTCTCTCGCAGATTCCTTTTAAATCGTCTAGTAAGTTCGGAGATGTTTATTTGTTAATTCGTTGCTATGGAAGCAAGTATTGTTTAGTGTCATGTGTGTCGAGTTTAAACTGTCAAAAGAATTGAGAAATAATAATCGTTTTTCTTCTTGTAAGTAATTCATAAAATTTGTTAGAAGAATACATAAACACTGCAATGTCCGATTCAGAGAATGACGTACCGAGTGACATTGAGGAAGCGGATAAATCTGCGTTATCCACAATTATTCCTAAGAAGTCGAGGAGTAAGTATGATTTGGCCTATGCCAAATTTAGTTTCTGATGTGAACACAAAAGGATTACCCATTTGAACGAAAAAGTTTTGCTAGCGTATTTTCAAGGAAAAAAGGAAATGAAGAATTCAACCTCGTGGAGCTTATATTCGATGTTAAGAACCGAATTGTGTCTAAAAAGAAATATTGACATTAAGAAGTATACAAATTTACTGGCGTTTTTAAAACGTCATTCTGAAGGTTACCAGCCTAAAAAATTAAATTTTCTTCGCGTAGAAAATGTAGTATTTCAGGAGCAGTTTGCTAAAGTGACAGTTCCCAACACAAAGACGAAAGTATGTCGAGCATTTGCTATAACCGCTGGAGCTTTTGAAGGTATAAATTGCATCAAAATGGTAAAGAAATACGTTGTGCTAAGGCCGTCAAATGTTAAGCATGACAGATTTTTTGTCAAATATTCAAAGGGGAAATGTGGAGTGCAACCTGTAGGTATTAATAAATTTGGAAATATGCCGAAAATAATTGCCCAGTTTTAAAGTTGCCAAATCCTTGTTTGTATACCGGTTACTGTTTTCGACGGTCATCGACTACTCTCCTCGCGGATTCTGGAGCCGACTTGTTGAGAATCAAACAGCATGGAGGAGGGAAGTCTAATACAGTTGCCGAGGGTTATGTGGAGAATTCCATAACGAATAAACAGAAGATTGCCACAACTATTCTTGGAGAAACTTCCATCGAAATTAATGCCACGCAGAAAACTTCGTTGTCAGCCGGGGTCAATATCACTAATTGTTCGAACTGTGTTATTAATATCTATCATTAATGTTTTTATTCACATGTAATAAAATTGAATAAAATAAAAAATCTTCATTAACATGTGGTACATCAAAATTAATGACAATAAAGAGGTAGTTCAAGTAGTTTAGTTTAGAAAATAATCTGTATGTTTCTTAATTAATGGCGAAATGTGCTTTTCATCACCAGTTGCGAAATATTTTACTTTTCGTAACTAGTTACGAAAAGTAGGACGTTTCAAAACGTCAAAGAGTTTTGAAAAGTGTCACTTTATATGTCAAAATTAGAAAAATAAAATTTCGTAGACTTAATTTTTCCCAATGTGATATTGGCTTTTGTATACCTAGATCACGGCACATATAACAACCCTAGATCACCTGGAATGGAAATACACTTCACTTTTTGACAAATTGACATCGGTGTCATAAGATTTGAAAATTATATTATTTCATTTTAACAAAGCTTGTGAAGATTAATCAACTCTAGAACGCGTGATTAATTGTTTTATTCGAAGAAGGTGTTTCTCTACGAAGAATAGCTGAGCAAGTTGGGAAACCTAGAAGCATTATACAAAGCTTCAGAACTAAATGGCAAAATACAGGATAGAAGGGCTGGAAGTGAAAAAAGAATTCAAACGAAAATCAAGATAATGATCTAATAGATTATTTGCGAAACAGTCCACAGTTCTACAGCAGTAGAAGCACATAACCATACTAATTTTCCTGGGACAGTAAAGAACGGCATGAAATCGTATAAAGAAAAATTCGGAACTAAGAAAGAGGTATCTGCTAAAACGCCATTTTTGACCGATATGAATAAAGGGCAAATAATAGGGTTTGCGATGTAATATTTACCGCAAGGTGTGGACCAAAGTAGTATTTACCAACGAGAAAATTTTTCAGTCTTATTATAGTGGGCAGATAAAAGTGTACAGACCGCCAAATACACTGGATGACGAAAGATATACGCAACATGTTAAAACAAATGGAAGATTTTCTGTTAATGTTTGGGGGTACCTATATTGCTTTCAGAGGGTTAGAAGTATGTCACCATATTCGAGGAAGATTTAACATTCAAGCTTATATAAACATCCTTCAAAATGTTATGTTGCTATCGGTAAACAATATATTTGCCAACAAGAAAATTTTATATATCTACATCTACCAGCATGATAACTGTCCCGTCCATACAGCAAGGAGAGTATCGGACTGGGTACGGGAAAATAATAATTCATTGTTACCTTGGCCCTCAAGAAGCCCTGATATCAATCCAATTGAAAACGTTTGGGGATATATCGTGAAAGAAATCAACAAAACCAATGATTTCAATCCAGAAAATAGTGATGATTTGTGGAATAAAATTGAAGAAACCTGGAATAATTACAATGTTCATCACGCCCAAATGCTGGTGACATCAATGCCCAGACGTTTAAACCTATTGGTGGAAAAAATTAATCCCTTTTAAAATATGAAAACATTTTTTTTAAATTATTATTTGAATAATCTGTTTTATAATTAATTTTGAAGTCGTATGTTATTATATATTATTATCCTGATTTTTCTTTGAAAATTTTCTTCTCCCACTTCCTGCCCTTCTATCCAATGACCCTGTATTTCCCCATTTAGTTTTGAGGTCTTGTATAGTGCGTTTTAGTTTTCCAACTCCCTCAACTACCATTTGTATAGGAATACTTCCTTCTAATAAATAATTTTATGTCATACCAGTACATTATTGTGTTTTTATACCTTAGATACCATTTACATAATGGATTACTTTATGCCCGTGCGGGCATAAAGTCCACTTTATGGCCAGTGCGGGCATAAAGTACACTTTATGGACTCAAATAATTGAATTGAATTCGTATTTTTTTAAATACTTACATATTGTGAATGCAATAACGAACTAGTACGACATAAAAGTTTGTATGCACCATGGGTATTAATAGATGTGTACGCCCTCGGCCGACTTATAAACCCTCTGGCCAGAGGCCCTCGGGTTTGTAACATTGCCGCCCTCAGGGCATAAACATCTACTTAATACCCTTGGTACATAAATAACTATTATATTATAACTTTTTTCTGTTATTACTGAATTAAGAAACGCAAGGTATAAAGGTGAGATAAAGGTAAAAAGTCCAGTTTACCAAAATATTCAAAAATGACATAAAATGTTAACCTCGGTGTACGAAATTTTATTTCCGTCACTGTAACTCGAGAACAATAGAATAATCAGCGATAATCAATACGGCTTTTGCAAAGAAAGATCGACAGGAGATATATTGGCCTGTGTCACTCATATATGGACTAGGGCAATTAAGAACTACGAAGAGTCTCGAGCGATTGCGTTGGATGTTTCGAAAGCATTCGACAGAGTTTAGCATGACGGATTGCTCAACAAACTACCGTCCTTCGGACTGCCAGCCTTTCCCTGCAGCTGGCTTGCCAGTTTCCTTAAGAACCGATCTCTGCACGTTGCAGTTGATGGACACAACTCAGACATATTCACCGTTAACGCGGGCGTGCCTCAGGGCGCAATACTTTCACCAACTCTGTTCCTCATCTATATTATTGACCTGCTGACCGAAACGAATAATCTTGTTTACAGTTTTGCCGATGGCAGTACCCTTGTCTCCCAATTTAGATCAGAAAAACCTTTACCAGCGACTGATACTATCACCGCAGACAGGAGCAGATTACAGCAATTAATCAAGACCTGGAGAAAGTTCAAACTTGGGGCGACAGACATTTGGTTGAGTTCAAAGCAGCAAAGACACAAACAGCCACTTTTACCAAGAGGGCCAATATAGCGGGCCCTGACATCATTATGGCAGTATCGACCATTCCCTCATCCTCGTCAATCGATCTACTGGGTGTCTCGGTCAACAGCAATATGTCCTGGCATGACCACGTTGCTAACATTGCAAGATCAGCCTCCCAGAAACTTGGTGCGCTATTTCGCAATAAAAACATGTATACACCGCAGCAGTTGCTCTTGCTCTACAAAGCGTAAATAAGACCGTGCTTATAATATTGCTCACACATCTGTGACCCGGAATCTGGATAGTCTGGAACACCACAGACATGTGGCCGAGATGTCCTTGTTTTACAGATACTGTCACGGTATACGTACCCAGGACTAGACTCGCTGAGGCGAGCCAAATGGGATGAGTCCCAAGCAGTTCGTCGTACAATTGGAGACACCTAGAACATCGCTTTACAAGAGCTCCTTTGTCTGACGCACTGCATCACGATGGAACTCACTCCCACGACATCTTTTTCCTCCTAATTACAACCTACAACTATTCAAGAACCGTGTTAATCAACTTCTTCGCACATACAACGCTCGTTGAGCGCTATAGGATCTCCCTTTAGTGTGTGTCATTGCTATAAAAAACTTCAGTTTTTTTATAAATTTCTATATAGAGCCGCTTCGGTCCTAGTCCCAGGGTTTAAATTGCGCAAGTGCCAATTTAGTGACCCTAAAGAAGCTGAAAAACCTAAAAAACTTAAAAATGATCCACGTTTCCAGGAGCAAATCTGTCTTCGTTTCGAATTTACCTTTGACAACTTGACAAAGTGTACGAGCTTTTTACTGTATTCTTAACGTCATTTTCATTTTCAGATTTCTCGATTTAGCCATCAGGGGCAGATTTGCTCCTCGAAACGTTAACTATTTTCAAGTGTTTGTAACGCTTTTTGTAGTGTTCTAATTTTTATTCAGAACTTTCACTTTGGAATTAGAAGAAACTGAGAGTGAATAAAGTTAAGTTAAATATTTAAAGTCAAAACTAAGAAAATATACTATTAATGATGTGTAGGCCAGAATGAGCTGTATGCGAAGCGTACAAATTAGGCCTTAGCTCAGTTGTCGGAGAGTAGGGGTGGTTTATTTATATAAGGCGCCACTAACTTGTAGACGGCTTAAGTCAGAAATCCCAAATTTGGAAAATGGGGCTCGTTCTGGCTTAGGCTTCGCAAATACACTACGTCCATTTATTATGGAATAGCTAAAAAAGTTATAAAATTTTAAACGCTTGTATTTTCATCAATTTTTGATCAATCTATTCCATTTTTTTATTATTAGGTAGATTTACTTACCTTGGATTACTTAGTACAAAG
Source organism: Pissodes strobi (assembly GCA_016904865.1). NCBI lineage: Eukaryota > Metazoa > Arthropoda > Insecta > Coleoptera > Curculionidae > Pissodes > Pissodes strobi. Next base: position 81,153 of record MU183755.1, read on the forward strand.
TGGTTTGCCCTATTTTAACTCTGTTTTATACAGGGTGATGTCGAAAATATCAAGGCATGTAAAATCATCTCATTTTAAAATTGGTATTTAAAAAACTCAAAGCAATAAAAATTTTATTTTATTTGCGTCTTGGTTACAGGTTTCAGTTAGATAGTTGCTGTACTAATTACAGCGCAGTGCCGTTCGTGTTACTTAAAAAAAAAATTAAAAATAGTAATATTGGCAATTAGGTAAGTATGAACTGATAACGCTTTGCTGCTATAGTGATTTTCCTTGCTATCTTAGTTAGATACATACTGTACCAGTTACAGCACAGTGCCGTTCGTGTTAATAAGAAAATGCAAAAATCGTGATGCGGCCAATTATGGACGTACCTACTTAAGAGTTATTTCAAGTGTTTAAAGTACAGGTAGTTAAGGCAACCTATTTGAGGAGATAAAAAACAATCAATAAATTAATAAAAGCTGTCAATAAATTTATAACTTTGACAAATTGACAATCGGTTGCCTAGGAAAGAAAATCGCTTAGGGAGCGACTTACAATCAGTTCTAAATTTAATAATGGGTATGACAAATCGGTGTCAAGCAGTCATAAGTGCTAGTGGGGGAAATACACGTTTTTATTTTTTTCGTACAATTAAATTGTTCGTTTAGTTCTTTAAATTGTTATTTTTGTTGTTATTACCTATTCCATAATCCATAATTGGCTATATCACGATGTTTGTATTTTTTGATTAACACGAACGGTACTGTGTTGTAACTGGTACAGTATGTACCTATCAAAGATAGCAAGGAAAATCACTACACGCAACAAAGATTTATCAGTTCATACTTACCTAATTGCCAATATTACTATTTTAATTTTTTTTTAAGTAACACGAACGGCACTGCGCTGTAATTAGTACAGCAACTACCTAATTGCAACCTGTAACCAAGACGCTAATAAAATAAAATTTTTATTGCTTTGAGTTTTTTAAATACTGGTCTCATACAGCCAAAGAAGTATTCACTTCAAAAACATTAGCATTCGATTTGCCTCTCAATGCCCGATCTACCGCGGTTAATTTCACTTAGTCTCAAGTTATATCTGCTGTGGTACTGCTCTGTAATTCGTACAGTATGTACCTAACTAATATAGTAAGGAAAATCACTATAGCAACGAAGAGTTTTTAGTTCATAATTAATAGGCAATCTCACGATTTTTGAAATCTAATTTTTTTTTAAGTAACACGAACGGCACTCCGCTGCAATTAATGCAGGAACTACCTAAAAGAAACCTGTAACCAAGACGCTAATAAAATCAAATTTTTATTGCTTTGAATTTTTTAAACACCAATTTTAAAATGAGATGATTTTATATGCCTTGATATTTTCGATATCACCCTGTATAAATAAGAGTTAAAATAAAGCAAACCACATTGTACTAAATAGTCCAAGAGTAAATCTACCTAATAATCAAAAAATGGAATAGATTGATCAAAAGTTGATGAGAGTACAAGCGTTTAAAATTTAGGTACTTTTTTAGCTATTTCATAATAAATGAACGCAGTGTAATACTATGAAAGATTAAATAATTAAATCAGCGGTGAATGTCAGAAATTTACCGACAAAATTAATGAATAATAAAATTCAGAAGTTACGTCAAATCACGTTCAAACGATTCAAATATTGAGCTTACCAATTAACAATAAAACCAAAAATTTAATCGAATCAAGATAAAAGTAAATAAAAAACAATCCAATTATTAGGCTAATACACAAATAAACAGTAATTAAAAGATAAGTCGAAACAAGGTAAAGATAAAACGATTGAATCACTAAGCCAGAAGGAATTCAAAACAATTATACCTACTTATTATTTCCCTCATTGGAACATCAATAAAGTGTGGCAAACTTATTTGGAACAGCGACGTTTGAGGAGCGAAGAGAGGAAAAATAGCTTGCAGCCAATCGCCTTGATGCACTTTGTCACGAGGACGAGAGGAACTTGACGCACCTGTTGCCGGATGTATCGGGCAAATAGATATAAATGTCGCAAATTTATTTAAATTGATAATGTGTAAAATAGATTATGAATTGAAGTTGAAGTAATAGTAAAGTTCCAGTTTCCACTTATTTTCAATAAGTTAATATCTAGATAATAGGTATAAATATTAATTCTCAAAAAATATTAAAGTTACTCGACAACATCGCCAATTTTTTGTCCGCATTCTTTCCGCTGTTCCAGTTATACTTGCCACACTTTACTAAAGGTAATGAAATGAAACAGGTAGATAAGGTGAACGGAAAATTGGTTTATTACCATAAAATGGCGGAGGCTTGTTACAGCAAAATAAACGTTGAAGGTTTTAAATTGGCTTTCAGTCAAGAAAAATTAAAAAAAAAAACTGTTGCATTAATTTAAATATAATAGTCCTCCTAATGCTGACGTAAGGCGAGAAAACTGATTATCCAAAAAAAAATACAAAGTTATAAAAACATATTTAAAAAACCACTCAATCCAAGATAGGAACATTATCTGCTACATATAACCAACCTAAACTAATAAACACCGATTGGAAAAGCTGGAGCAAAAGTAGGTGGGAGTGTTGTGTTTTGGTGTGGGATTATGAGGGGTGCACTGACACCTTTACTAGTTTTGAAGAGGAGTGTAACTGGCGCTGTATATATCAAGAAAGTTTTAAATCCTGTTGTGCGTCTGTTCCGAGGTGCAGTGGGTGACGGATTTGTTTTTATGCATGACCAAGCACCTTCTCATCGAACAGGAGCAGTACGGAATTTTCTGGAGGAGGAAGGAATAACCAAGTTATGGTGGCCAGCAAATTCGCCTGACGCGAATGTCATTGAACATGCCTGGAACAGCCTAAAAACACGCATTAGGAAACCAAGATTTATGAAAAAAAAAACGCCCCTTGATTAAACTAAATTAAAATACAATATCACGAAAAAATAAGAAAAATCAATCAACAACGCAGCAAACGCAGAAATTGACCATGCTCTCAAAAGGTGGCCGAGACAAAGCTTCTGCAACGAAAAATCAGAGAAGAATTAGCAAGTGCCCACGTGAAATGAGGTCCGTACAAAATGGCTATGCTAGGAAATTGAAAAAAACTTATCTGATTGAAACAGTGCAAAATCCCAAATCTGGAGTGAGTTGCAGGCACCCAAACAGCAATCAATATAGGTAGATACGTCCTGAAACTTGATAAACGGGTCGAGCGGAGAATCTCGCAATGGTTATTTCACAACGAACTTCGACTACGACACCTCACTACCTATCAGAATTAAGGAATACCAAGGAGTGACGCTGTGTGATTTCTCTACGGACGAAGGTAGAAAAGATCACGCTATGCTACCGGAAATCCCGGTTTTCCTACGAACCAATTAAACGTGATTCTCCATGTGTCAATGCTACATGAAAATCAAAATCCCACGCAGGCTCGTCGTACGCGATATTAACAGGGCTACAGCAAAAGAATTGAAGGAAAGTAAAAACCCATTTCTTCCAAAAAACTGAAATCTGACTAAACCAAATATTCTTAATAAAATGGCAAACGCAAATCTGTACGGTCATTACTGGTCCGCTATATATTTTTAGGCATTTCAGCGTCACTAAATTATCACTTATGCAATATACACCCTGTGGCCAGGACCGAAGCGGCTCTACATAAAAATTACAATGAAACAGGGTGGTGCAATAGGTAACAATTTTTCTTGCAAATATGAATCATCTACAACAATATTGAACATAACATCAACTTTTTTGACGAAAATGAAGTCATTAGAATGATTTAACTTGCGCTTTTACGTGCAATCTCATAGAACAAACTTGGGACATATAAAAGTTATAGTGATACAAGAATCCAAAAATACTGTTCCTCGAGTTTTCATTCGAGGTCTTATATATGGCGCCTTATATATTTTTTTATATTATTTTATTTGATATTGTCGTTACTGTCATTGTTGTTGTTTTCATTTACTTTTCGTTGTCATTTATTTTTTTCTTAAACATTACTAATTCAAATTCCTTGAATTGTTTTATTGTCCAGAATACACTGTATTGTTGACAAAGCTTATTAAAAATATCATGCGCTGCGACTGATTCCTTTTCATTAATTTTAATATAAAGTGATTCTAAGAAGGAAAATATTGCATCATTTTAAGATTTAGAAGCCCGAAAGCCAAATTTTGCTGGGTTTAGTATTTTGTGTATTTTGTGCTTCTCCAGAAAGATCATCATCCGTTTCTTCACCATTTATAACGTCAGACAATACATTCAATACACCAACCGGAAGTTTAAAGAACACTTTCACTGCCAATCCATCCCACTCAGATGCATTTTTATTCTTTATTTCGGAAAATATGTGTTTAAGTTCTGCTGGGTCTGTTGGTTCGAAAAAAATTATTTCAAAACCCTAGCAAGTCGCAAATGTACTCTGTAATTGGGCTTACTGACAATCTGACTGGACATATTAGCAGCTATGGAGCTATAAAAATTATTAAGTTCGTCAGGGGATAATTTGGCATCACCAAAGTCAACATTACTCTTCTCTCGCAGGTCATTTACTATCCGCCATGATTCTTTTTGTTTATTATTCGCATGTAAAATTCTATCTCTATAATATGGCAGCTTTGAGTGTTTGTCTATATATATTTCTATATACTTATAAAATAAAATAACATACAAGAGTTTTGATTTTCATAAAAGTATTTCCTTAGTTAATGTAAGCAGCGCATATTTATGGAGGAAACAGCTATGCCCTTCGTTACCCAAGGTTTTCCATTTTTTGTTTTTATTCTTACAACCGCAAAGGTTCTATTAAACACACCAGAAAGCTTCAAGTGAAAAAATTGCAGCGGATCATCCGACTCCAATATATCCAGCCCAAGAGCACCCTGGCATAACCGCGCAAACCTATCATAATTTTTCTTAGAAAATATCCTGTCTTTTTTAGTTCGTTTTTAGTTTAATAATTTTTTTTTGTTTAATCAAATTTTTATTAACACTATTGCCGTTTAATAGAGAATCTATAGTTTACGTAAAATGTCTAGAACTTTTTGTTCTTTGGGATATAAATAATTTTTAAAAATAGATAAAAGCTGAAACTTAGGACAAATCAAAATATATATTCTTAATCTTGATTAGTTAAAAAAGTGGTCCACATCAAACTTTGAGAAGTTTATTATTGTTTTACATCAATCGTAAACTTATTATTTGCCATTCTCTTTAAATTGACTTTTATTTGCGAATGGCTGTGGAATGCACAAAGCCCAATTAGCATATCATGTTCTTCCTCATTGTAATACATAATGGGTCGTTTCCGATTGAGTTGGGCTGTCCCCACGTTCTTTATGCAAACAGCAGTGGCGTAGGAACCACGTGTAAACAAGGTGGTATTTTGCAAACAATCAAAATGTATCAGGGGAATTCAAACTAGGTTAAATTTTATGGACGGCTTAATAATGATAAATAATGCTTTATGCAAAGTATGTTAGGATATAACTCGTAAACATGACTCAAGTTTTTTCCATGCTGTTTATACAGAGTAGTCCAACGATCGGGGGACGAAAAATTACCTGTACATCAGTAAAGATATTTAAAAAAGAACTAAACAGTATAATATAATATGTAAAATGAGAAGATGAGAGGAGATAAGGTTTCAAAATATTATGCCTTATACAGGGTGGCTCAAAAAGAAGTGGTAAATGATTTTTTAATGAAACATTCTGATATTTTTGATTTCTGCTTCAAAATTCTATACAAACTTTCTACCGATGTTAGCATAATCATTGCTCTCAGCGAGGACGACTTTCACCCTAAAAATCTTAAATCATGTTATACATCATTTTAATCATCAATCACCTTTTCTTATTTTTTAATTTTGAATGAGCAGATGTTATCTTAAGAATGTAACAAAACTGATAATGAATGTTTTTAGTAAACAAATGAAAAAATACCAATCAATAACTATGAAAATTTCTGCCGTTGGATAGTTGATCTGCAGAAAATCAATTTGTTTACCAAAAATTGAAAAAAAAAGCGTTTATATTGGTGTTCGCTAGGTGGTCTATACAAGCAACAAATGAATCTGGTTGCTCGATCTGTGCTTAATTTGATCCACAAGGCATCGAAGTTCTTAGGTTCGTATGTTTCTTCTCGTTGACAACATAAATTGTCTCGTATAAAAACAGCTAATCCAGAGGTATGTCGAAATGTCATATCCGGGTATATTCAAGTGATCATGTGTAGTGCTTGATTTCACTTTTGTTTCTGATCTGATAGAACTAAAATAGGAGGCTTATTTGTAGTTAAGTGCTGGTGGACCGAGTTAATATCTGTGTTGATGCCGCTTATGTTGCAGAAGTCCAATCACAGTCTATTTTCTATGTTGGAGACATTCAGGCCTGTTGGTCCCCCCAGGCCAGCCTCCACCAAGAGAGCCGAATGGGAGGCTATTTTACCTCCGGAATATTTTGACTTGAGAGGCGCAATCATGCATTATTTCTTCCTTTCCACAGTGGAAACCGGATAACAAAGACATGGTGACGAAACATGAACCAAAGGTCATTTCACGCCACCAAACCAATGTGATGGTGCGGGTGGACCACATCTATCACTACTAAAGACTGTAAGAAAGTTTGTAGATGACACATTTCTAGAACGTTGGATTGGTAGGACACTGGTCTGTAAATTCCTCAGATTTGTCCCGGCTTGACTTTTTTTATAGGGCCATTTAAAACCAAGATTTATGCGACGCAAACTGACTCACTTGAAGACTTGCGGTAACGTGCTATACACGAATGTAATCTTATAACTCCAGAAATGTTCAATACGATCAGAGAACACTTTGAACAATGTCAATAGTACTGTATGGAAGTTAATGGTGGGCATTCTCAACAACTAGTAAATTGAAATAATTGGCAAATGAATTCGATATCATTACTTTTAAACCCTAATTCCTCGAGAACAGCTCATCCAATATTAAAAAAGGTGGCATTGAAAAGGTAATTGAATGATGTTTAAAACGATGTGTAACATGATACCTCTTTCCATAGGATGAATGTCACTCCTGCTTAAGGTTGAATCTGGGGCAATGATTATATCACAAAATATGACACCTTTGACGTTAAAGCGAGCGTTTTTCGGTTTTTCTACATCATAAGTTCCAACTTTGATGGAAACTTTTCGGTATTGATATAACCGGTGTAGGACACTTAGGCGTAGCTACTTGGACGCAGCCATTTAGGTGCGGCCGTTTGGGCACGAAGGTACTATGGCGCCAGATATTTAGGCCCGAGACACTTAGGTGCGAGGAAATAAAATTTGGAGGTACCTACATATCTTAACGATGTAAAAACTTTACTTTCACTAACTTTCCTTGAATTCTTGAAGCAATACCTGAGGTAAAATAATTATAGAAACAGAATGAATTTAAAAAATAAGTCAGTCTATCGCTGCAGCAAAAGAAACTCATTTTTTAAAGGTAAGATATAGAACTATCTACCCAAATGAAGTTTAAATAAAAAGAAATCGTCAGCTAGTGGTTATGTAAAAGAAACTAAGTGTTATGGCAATTAACAAGGACTAGCTGATAAAAAGTGACCCGATTATGGTGCGCAAGAATAATTTACTTAGTCATATAAAGAATATAATAATAAATGCCTGTTATAAAACAAGTACAGTAAACAATATGTAACTATCAATAGTTACTCGTTATATATAAATAAATTATGTGTCTCACCTTTATAAGCACACAACTGAAGTGAAACTTCTGAAAGAGATATTAGGAATTGAGTTTGTATTTTTTTAAGCTTTCTTTTCTCAACTTTTGCCCCCGGTTTCGACACCTTTTAATTTTTTTTCCTTTTCGTTCAACTTTTTCTTCTCCGAAAACCGCGCTTCTCTAACTTTTTTTATTAAATTTTTGAAGTGAAAACTTCTTTAGGCGCGTTTTGCGTTTTTGAAGTGAAAACTTCTTTAGGCGCGTTTTGCGTTTTTTCCTGGGGATTGAATTCAGTAAAACCGTCACGCACCACGCGTCACGCATCACGCATCATGCATCACGTGTCACGCGTCACGCTCGGATGTATGGCATGTTCCCGTATAGGTGGAGGGCTGAAACTTTCAGAGGATGTAGCCGGGGTAAAAAGAAGATCCTGGACGAAAACGGGACCCCGTACCCCCCACGGTTTGGCCAGGGGAGGAGGGAGAAGGAAAAATTTAACTAAATAATTTCGGGAGAACGAGAAGGCGTACGGGATCAAAATTTTTATGGTAGGTGTGCTCAATGGGGAGCCACCTTAGATCAATATTGGAACCGGGGCTCTAATTTAAGGGGGGATTTTGGGGGAAACCGTTTTTCGCCCGTATCTCTGCAACGAAGGCTCGAACCGAAATTCTGACAAACGATGACCCCGCTTGCTGAAGTTTTCTTTTCTGCCGTGTGGTTTTATTCACACACATTTTTTTTTCTTTATTTCATATTAAAATACTTCTATTAACTTTCCGAATAATTTTATCTTTTTTTTTTATTATTTTTTTCCTTTATGTTTTATAATATTTTTATTAACATTCCGAACAATCATTTTTTTATTATTAATTTTTTTCCTTATTTAGTTTTATAATACTTTTATTAACTTTCCGATTTTTTTTTTACGTTTTTTTAAATTTTTCCCCATTTTACCAAATAAAAAATAATTTGTTCATAACGCATTTTGTCTCTTCCCATTTCTGCCATCCCCGACTTAGCTGAACTCCTTCGCCTTTTTTTCGCCAAAAACCGCGTTTCTCTAACTGTTTTTTTTTCTTATTTTGTTTTATAAATACTTTTATTAATTTTCCGAATAGTTTTTACGTTTTTTCCCATTTTGTCGAAAATATTTCGGTATCCGGGGAAATGGTGGGGTGGGGGGGTATAATTCTGACCCCCCACTGATGACCCCGTGCCACGCGGTCGTCGCTTGTCAGATTTTCGATCCGACGCTTCGTTGCAGAGATATCGGCAAAAATCGTTTTTTTTTCTCAAAACCCCCCCTTAAATTAGAACCCCGGTTCCGTCAATATGGCCAAAGGTAGCCCCCATGAGGTACATTTACTATAAAAATTTCGCCCCCGTAGCTCTTCCCGTTCTCCCGACATTAATTATTTTAGTTTTTCTTCCCTCCTTCTCCTGACCGAACGGGGGGACACGGGGTCCAATACCCCGGCTGCATGTCCTGAAAATTTCAACCCTCTAGCTATACTGGAACATGGTTATTTAAATGGGCGTTTCACTTTGATAACCGTTTCAACTTTGACAAGCGTTTCACTTTGATAAGCGTTTAATTTTTTCTGACTTTACCCTCGCTAAAGAAGTTTTACTTCAAAAACAAGTGAAATAAATGACAATATACACCAAATATTGAGTTATTAAATTAACCAGTACATGATCATGTTCTGTTCACACTGGGACGTAATACCGACTAGTACTATTGTGATTACAATTCGCCCGTGAAGTCATACTTCACGCGATCAAATTAGTCAACTTTAATGTTAAGCTGCAAAGTTCTAGGGTTACCTACCTCTCGTTAAACTTAAATTATAATGCAATTAAATTAGCGGTAAATTATTAAGATGTATCTTGTTTAGCAGATAATTATATAGGCAGAGTCCAAGAAAGTTTAGATACCGACTCTCAGTGGCATAAATTAACCATCAACTAAAATATATAAACAAAATAACGACTACAGACAGACATTTAGGACTTCTAAGATCAAATAAGGACTCTTCGACAGAAGGACACCAGGCAAATAGCTTAAAGAAGGATTTTGCGTACTAAAAACTTTCACAGTTGAAGGAGGACCCTTCACGTAATAAAAAAATTTGAGCGAATCTGCTAGTACTCGAGACACTGATATGTTTATCCTATATCGACATCATCGACATAAAAATCTAATGCTTCCTTAAGCCGCGTGACGCCTTAATATAGGCAACCATTTATTTGGAATTGGTTGCCTATATTTTGGCGTTAGAAAGAACACGTTTTACACTAACGCTTACAGAGCCTGCAAAACACATTCCCGTCACAGATACCGCCTGACGTGCGTTGTTAATGTTTACATTTGTTACGTTTACATTAGAATGTCTAATATTACACTTCATGAATAGCCCTCCGCTCGCTTCGCTCGCTATAGGGGCGCAACGAACAAAAACTACCCAAAACTAACCCAAGGCAAGCCCAAAATCAAGAAAAAAAACTTTTTACTAATATAACCTCAAGAAAATAAAAAATAGGATTAAAACTAACCTTAAAAATCAACGCGAGCGAAGCCGCCGGTAAAAGCTAAAAGTGTCCTATGTACTTTACTATACTCTTGAAAATACCTGTACAAAATTTCATGACGATCGGTTCAGTAGTTTATGCGTGAAAGCGTAAGAAACAAACAAACACATTCGCATCTATAATATTAGTTATTCGCATTTATAATATTGGTTAGGATTCTTTAATAATACTTGCTGGCAGCTTCAATCGGAGTGGATTAATTTACTGCAAAAATTCGACACGAAAATCTAATGCCACCAGGAATAACATCAACCTACGGACACAGCTTATTCACTACCAGCTAGTCATCTTGGGGCGGCATCCTCTGATTTGGGAAAGTCAATATCCAAATTTGGCAAATTTCAGAAGAGAGCCATGACTCAATATTGTTTTAAACGTCTGGGCATCTGAATAATACTTTTGACATTTCGTTTAAATTAAAATATGCATTTTTATCGTCTAAAATCCTTTTAAAAACGATTTTAAATGGCAAAATTTTATAAAAATCCGAAATTTCCGGACTTATTTAGGACGATGGCCGTGGCTTCGGACGCAATTGTCGTGGATTTTGAAGCAAAAATTCATTTTAAATTCAACCGTCTATTAAAAATAAGCTGTGCTATGGATCCAAATACACTGTGAATGTAATACAATGAAAATCTAATGCCGCTCTAGCGGCTAGCTTTTTAGAAGCGCCATTTGAGTCGTTGCGCAGGGGTTATAATGTCACAACGGTTTACACATTCCGTCCCCATATTTCCGTCCCATTTGCCGAGATTTACCCTCATACCGCGGCGTAAGATATTTACACATCAAAAATTGTAAATGTTTTTTTCAGCACGAAAAGGTGGACAAGAAACCTCTGACAAAAAATTTTAAATTCCAGTTACGTATTGAGTCCAGGCACCAAACAATACACTAAAGGTAAGGAAAATGTATTGTCTGAGACTCCAAAATGGGTCTGGCAGAAGTTACCCCACAAAGGTATTTCAAAAAACCTCGCTGCCTATCAATATGGCCGACTATAAATATGGTCGACTTTTGAAAGGTGAAGGCGCTTCCCTGAGAGAAGATGAACATAAAGCTACGCGCAAACTCCATGGAAATTCCCTTGTATAATTTAACTAGCCAATCCTTATGAACCACATGCCCCAAGTCACACAACTACCAAGGCTCTGCGCAACTCGCGCTTGGCACATTCTAAAAAGCCCAATTCAGGTTTTCTAAGCCATTAATTCTCCGAAGTAAGACATCAAACAAGATCTCCAACCAGATGTTTTGTGATGTAATTTTACATATTAGCGCACAGCCAGCAGTTTTAAAAGCAAATATTCATAAATTATAAATCGATAACATACTAATCGGAGTACCCATTCGTAGTTGGCAAGTACGCAGTACTAACCGTGCCTTACTACGACGACAGCAAAATATCAAATCAAAACGTCAATTGACGCGATTCTAAAATGTTAGAGATAAAGAAAATTAATTAAAAAAATAATTTTATGTTAAAAAAACACACAGGAGAATCATAATAATCTTGTATTAATGATGGTATATGGTCACAATTAACTTCCACTATGCAGTAATAAATGAGAGGAAGTAAAGTTAACTTAAAATAACAGACCGTACGTTTGTTTTGGTTGTCGTTTTAAATCCTAAACAACTTCGTTCCCTTTATGATAATCAAAAATTCAAACAGCATAAGAGTAGGAATCCACATCTATACAAGATATGCATTATTTGCAATGAATTAACTACAGAATCATTCCAGTGCAAAAATATTAAATATGGTTACGTTATTGATAAGCCGTCCTCAAAGCAGAAATGGGGTTCAAGCTCCTGAAACGTCATTAATACTAAACACTTACTTTTAGATAATTCAAGCAGATATGTGGCTCCCTTCCTCCTTTCCGAGGAACAATAAAATGAAAGATATTGTCAGAGAAGAAGATTGTCAAATTACTAACACCAGACGAGAAGGAAAATTGTTTGGTGTTCATCCGTATTAATGGGAGGGTATTACTATAATGTAGAATATTTAGTATATGATCTTATCATTCTTATGTGGTGTGTCTTGTTTTGAAATGTAATTCATATTTAATGTCTACTCTAGTAAAATGGCATAATAGCAGAATGTAATTCAGCTCTAATTAACAATCAATTGTCTGACCGTTAGAATGGAAATGGAATCAAATTAGAATTTTTTTTCAAATTCTGTACATTCACGGGGTCCCGTTTTCGTCCAGGATCTTTTTTTTACCCCAGCCACATCCCCTGAATATTTCGGCCCTCTACCTATACGGGAACATGCCAGGCAGTAATAATTATAACAAGCGCATTCACCATTTCGGCCACTAGGAGGAGCGTTACGTTACATTACGTTACGTTACATATCCGAGCGTGACGGCTCGGTCTCATTCAAACCCCACAAAAAAAGTGCTGAGCGCGCCTAAAGAAGTTTTCACTTCAAAAATGCCAGAGCTATGGTTTTCATAAGACACAGGGTTCAAAGTTGAGCACCTTACATCTTTCACTTATTCAGAATTAAGTAGGTAAATTGCCACATTTTACTGATACAAATCAATATTATGCCAATAAATCAGATTAAGTAATCTAGGTTAAACACAGAAAAATAAAATACTATTCGGTATTCGTCAATCGTCAAGTCATTCGCTTGAGGTCATATGTTATTTTAGGGAAAAAAATGGGAAAGTTAATACGAGGAATGAATTTAAACTTACATGTATCTAGGTAAATTGTACCGCAAGCACTCCAATTTCACCATAAGTTTCACAATTTCAGAATGTGTAGCTTATATATTGAAAAGTGCGTTAATAGTCGGGTGGATGGATAACTAAATACCGGATTTTATACGTGGCTTAATGTTAAAAGCAAATTGGGTGGATAACTAAATCCCGGATTTTATACGCGGCTTAATGTAAAAGCAAATTTGTATAAGTCTTTTAAGCAATTTAAGATGGAGATCAAAAAAATCCCAACAAAGTTCGATTTCCGGGATTTAAATTTTTTCGGACAAACGGTTAACAACCTATGGAAAAACATATCAAGATATCTTTTTGTAGATTATAGAATTTGATTTAGCTTGACGTATTCAGGGTCTTTATAAATATCTTGTCAATATTAAAGAAGGTCATTCTACTAGCATTATAAGAAAAATTGTCATATTAACATATTATGTCCTGCTTAAATTTAAAAATTTACAGCGTTAAATGTTAAATTTGTTATTAGTTTTGCTCTTAATGACTGAATTAGTCACCTGGGCTATACTGCACGATTTACAAGCTATTAAGGATAGAATGGCAGGATATACAAAAATTGGCATTCAGCCTTTCAATTCACAAAATTTTCCAGAAGATTAAGTAGGATCCAAAGTAAGCAATAGGCCACTTTATCTGCAAAATGTAGAATCTTCTATAAGTAGAGATGCTTCTAACAACACCTATAGAAAATCTACAGATTTTGAAACATGTAAGATAACACCATCAATTCATGCAGAAGAAAGAAAAACTGAGTTAGGTGATATGAAAGAAAACTATTTTGTTTTGGTAAAATTTCACCCATAAAGGAAAATAATATTTTCAGACATGCCGTGGGAAATGTAATAAAGTAAATTGAAAGTGGCGTATATAGAATAAATTTTCTGAAGGAGTTCAGTAAGACGGATAAATTTAAATTCCCGGAGGAAGAAATTATCACATACAAAGTATCACCGAATCCAAAATATACATTCCTATTATCGTTAAAATATACTTTCAACAAAAATATACTTACAACTTTCCCTGTTGATTCATCTTAAAAGTACTTCGAATGCACCACTTTTGGATGATCATAATTCTGTGTATTTCTGACGAATTACCCCAAAAATATCTTAACCTGAACTCGACATGTGTATGACAAGGTGCAATGACAGCCTCGAAATTCACATGACTAGATATTACACGCAAGGCGTAGCAGTAACGATATATACATCTTGCTAAACTCTCATTGTGAGCCTTCCAATCAACCCTCCTATCAACCTGCATGCCCAGAAAACGCATACTCTCCAGTGCTTTTAGCCCTTCACCATTGTATCAGAGGATAACATTATGTTCTGCACTATTTCCAAAGACTAAGGTCTGCGTCTTTGACAGGTTCAGCAGCAGATCATTGGCTGAGAAATATTCGTCAAGAGCTACCATTGCAGTATGTACTTTATAAAGAATTGTTTCATTATTCTCTTCACCAAATATGAGCAATTTATCATCCGAATTTCATACGGTGTACTCTTTAGGTATAACTGGTAGCTCATTCGCTTATAGAAAAGAGGCTCCAGGATTGATGCCTGAGAAACTCCCCTAGTGACAGCTATCTCCTATGATCTACATTCAACACCACCTTCATCACATTCAACCACACTACCTTTCAAATATGACTTAATCAAGCCACACCACGAACTTATCTCAGTTCTTACATAGCAGATCGTGATTTACAGAGTAGTCGAAGGCTTTAGAAAGGTCATACGCATTAACATCGTTGAAGAGGATATCAAAAAAATTTGTAACATTATTTTTATTAAAAACCAAAGGCACATATGTAGTTTTACGCTTTATTGGCCCCATAACATGAACTCATTGAGCACGATTAACACAACTAAACCAAAATCCGCTGTCCTTACCGACATCTGCACATATGAAACAGTTCTGTTTGATCGTTAGCCTCCGAGTTGTCATCACCAAAGGCTTCATCATTGACACAATCGTCGTCCGATGATTACTCAAATACTTGTTTTTTACTTTATTTTTTTTTGTTTACTTGTATTGTTCTTTCCTTGTTACTCCATGTCCGTCTGCTGACTGTGTTTCTATTTTATTCTTGTTTTTGTGATCGTTGTTTGTGGGTATTGTTTGTTTTCTTTTCGTTGATATGTTCTGCAGGTCCAATGACAAATAACACTGATGATGGCTTAGGCTGAAAGCGCTCTGTTACGCTTCCATAGGAAGTCCTTGTTGGATTAAAATTTTGCATGGAATACAAAGTGTTGCATTTAGTCTTAGAATTAAAGCTGTAGTGCTTCTGCAACATATAGGGAAAATATCGTGTTACCTATTTCAAAGTAACGCGTTATTTGACGACACTTTTAGAAACGATATATTTAAACCAAGGAATGATCTGCAGTTACTACTAGCCACTTTTTGCTCAGTCCAAAAAGTAACGAAGTTACCAAGTAACGCGTAACTTTTAGTAACTCGTTAATGCCACGCTCTGGCCGCAACAAACGCTCCTTTCGGGCAATGATATGAAAATTGTATTCCCCCGGTGCTAGTATATCAATAATTGCCACTGTTTATGACCATTAAAAAAATAATATAATTCCACTAACCCCAAACCAAACAAAAACATGAATTATTAGATATACAAACCCACGTTAGCACTGGCGGCGAATTGAGTAGTAGTGTTTGATGTAATTATTTATTAACTCCATGAGGGTCGTTTTTTTGCCTTCATTTCCCTCTATTCTAATATAATTATGCCCTGATGGATGAATTCACGGGTGTAATGTATTGATACACGAAGGAAATTATACAATATAGAAGGAAGTGTGACTCAGCTAAATTTACCCTATTCATTCAATGCTGATTTGACGGAATCTATTTATGTGCTTTTATCGTATTGTAATATTGAGTAATTAGTTTTATAACTAATGGATATGTGTATATATTTTGCAGAATTTAAAGCACAATGCACAGTGCCCAAACAGCTTAAGTCGTCTGAACGATGTACACTTTATACTAAATTATCGTCCAGATGTCCAAATACAAAATGTACGTAAATCGTGTAAGTGCATAAGTATCTTTGACAACAAATTAAAACCCCTAATTTGAAATTAATGAGAACTAACTGCTAAAGGAAGGGTTTCCTTTTCACAAAACAATAGTTTCGGTATTATAATAACAAAAAAAGCACTTGTCACATAGAGGCATCACAAAAATTAACAAAATAAACTTTTTTTTTACATTTAACAATTTTAGGTTTAGATAATAGAATTATAATTATTAGGCATGTGCCTTAATATTTTTAAAACTAAAATATGCATATAAGGTACATAATAAGTATCTTTGGTAAGAAAGTAAAAGCCTTTTCTTAATTTGAAACCAACAAAAACTAACTGAAAACGGTTTCCTTTCTATAAAACATAATAAGTAGGTATGTGATTATAACAAAAAAAAATATGTATGAAAATTCGAAAAACACCGGTTACATAAAGGCACATTGCAAGCTGAGCACAAAATTTTGGTATGCTTTTCCACTTTTTTCTTTGTACAATTTCGGCAACGCTTTCTGGTAGCTGAAACAAAAGGGAGATGATCTCCAACATTTGTTAGATTCGTTGCAGATAATGACGATCTTCCATGGACTCGTTTTCTAACCACACATGCGTTCATGCGACCTTTTGCTATTAAACCTTCAGAAACGCCTACCAGAAAATCAATGAAAGGCAATTTGGGCTTATTACGAACCTCCTTGCAAATAATCCAGGCATTTACCACTGTCGTCAAAAGTAGTTTATAAAAAACTTTCTTCCACCATTTTAATGATTTTCTGTCGACATCATAGAGGCCTGTAAGCTGATCCGACAAATCCACACCGCCCATGTAAGAATTATAAAAGGTGATTGCTTCAGCACCAATACTTCTTTGGTGTCCATCCAGAGAAAGCCAATTGCACTGTCGCCTCTAGTTCTTTTCTCTTTTTCGAATTTTGGCATATTCTTGCGCGAAGAAATGCATGTTCCTACGGCCCGAAAAGGAAGGGTTTCGATTAAATTTACTGAGGTGAAAAAGCGATCGAAACAAAATGATACGTCTGGTTCTCTTACAGTAGCAGTTAATTTTTGTATAACTCGTTCGCCTAAAGTACCATCTACAGATTGACTTTCTTTCCCTGAATATATATTGAAGTCATACACATAGCCCGATATTGAATCACAGTGTTCCCAAATCTTTACTCCTCTTTTGATCGGCTTGAGGGGCAGATATTGTTTTAGGCTCGATCCGCCCTTGAATTTGGCCATTGGTTCATCTTTCGATTGATGAACACTTTCTGATCTCGCATTGGCATATGTCTTCTTGAGGCAGGCAACTACGTCTTCTATGTAATAGATTTTGATGCACCCTTTCGGTTTTTTTGGCAAATTCAAGTAGAGCTTGCTAGCTAAAAGCTGAAACCTGTCTCTGGACATGGCAAATTTTATGGCCTCATTGCCTAAAGATTTTCTTGACGACCAATAATGGTGGAATGCAAGCACTTTATTAAATGCCATAGTAAGATGGCAACCTGTTGCTATCATAATTTCATGTAGGTCAGTTTTTGTTTGTTATCGTTTAGTAGCTTCTTCTAATATATCTAAGCGCTCATTTGTGCATTGAGCAATATATCGAAACAAACTGACTGGGAAAAGCTTCAAAAAAATATCAACTTCTAATGAATCCCTATTCACATCAACCAAAATGTTAGTAGGTTTGTGAAGTGGTATTTTCATCCGAGGTGAAAAATTTTCCTCATCTTCGTCCCACCCAACTACATTTGGTGTGGCAATTGCATTTTGTACGATTCTTCCGTTATCTGTATCAGAAGAGTCAGATGTACTACTAGAATCACTCTCATCTTTACTGTCTGTTCTGGGACCATCAGCTTTTTGTTTCGTCAAATTCTGAAGTTTTTTTGGAATTTCAAACTCCGAATCGCTAGAGTCTAGTTCTGACTCCATATATTCGGATCCACTATCTTGGAAGGGGTTTTCAATGGACTCGACATCGGAAAGGTTTTCAACAATTTGTTCCAACTCACGTTTTTGCAAAGGTCGTTTCCTGAAAAAAAAACACACCAGTAAGTACTACTGGGACATATTCAACCCGCTAAAAAACACTACTGGGACACATATATTCCGCCTTTGAAAATAGCTAATATAAAACATATAACAGAGACATAAATAGAACACAATATAATACAACACTTACCCAGCCATATTATCAGTCGGATTTCTATTAATTATTGGATTTATTCACTAAAACACCATAAACATTGACCCCAAACCGCCAACACTCCCACACCATGAAACATTTTAAGGTTATGAGGAGGAAATTATTAGCGCATGCGAACTTTGCCTTTATTAATTAGACAAAGAAACACTCCTTTACGGTTGGGACAGCGCGCAATAGGATTTTCGGCGAATTAAATACCAACATTCATTTTTGAAGTTTCACTGAGACATATATAGTCCAATAGGACTTTCTAAGCCAAAATATTTAAAATAAAGTCGTAGCGAAAGAGTTAAACCAAACACTACTCATCCTCACTGGATGATAGTAAATAAAAATAATTAAATATTATTATACCTATTATAGGTATACTTAGTACAGATTTGACAAAAACATTTAATTTCGGATGTTACCTAAAAATCTACCTTATTATTTTGTAATTACAACTTATGATCAATGTACTAAGATATAGCTGAATTAAGGCAAATTCGACGTTGTAATTGATTGAAGGCTAAACAATAAGTGATCGGTAGATAATGATGATATACCAATGGTTCTAGCTGTGGAAAGTTGGCAAATATATCCGTGATATTTTTAATAAACTAAAGCTTTACGATGAATACATTTCCACGTCACCTAAAGTTGGTAAAGTTGTTCCGCTTTTCAAGATGAGTGACCCAAACTCTTTAAGCATTTATAGACCTGTACTGTATTATAGTCCCATCATCATTTTGGCAGCTTTTCCATTACGCATTGTTATTACAACTTATGTCTTTGTCCAAGTTTAATATCGTTATCTGGAGTGAGTTCGGACAGGTGGTAATGGACTTTGAACAATAATGCGCGGCGGCATTTTCGCCTATCCTATTGGGTTCAGTTATTTGAGAAATCTAGACGACTTTGATTGGTTAAGAATTTCGCGTCATATTTTAAATATGCATAATTTAAATATTGAAATAAAAATAATATATTTTGACTTTTTGTAGAAAAAGTAATTAAAAAGACGATTAATGAGCGTTTTTAGGTATCTACCTATATATTTAAAGTTTATTAGGAGATACTATAATTGTTTTTAATGAGAGTAATTCAATATATCGTCGGTTCGGTGTTAAAACCATGAATATGCAAAATTAGCCCATTTCATCTATGCACCACCACCACCACACTCATTAAGATGTTACATGTCAATTTAGTATGAAAACATGTAACAGATAAAGGTCAAATAAAGTCAGTTATTTCACCTTTAATCAATTCTACATCTATTATGCTAGTCCGTCAAGCTAAATATAATACTACTTATTCGTTTAGATGTCTGCATGGTTATCGTATGACCCTAGCGTTTATCGAACTGTTCCAGGGAAAATTGAGAGTTCTGTAGTCATATACGTAACTTGATTTTCTCGGGATGTTTGATAGGATCGATCGGGCTTTATGGACATTTTCACTGGCTTAGCACATAATCAATCAATAAAGCGTACTGTATTCAGGCCATCGCTATCGAGAAGACATTCAAAGTTATAGGCATTTATAGCAGTGCATTTCAAAACATTCAATAATTCTCTTACCTTCTCGATGATAATATACATTAAAACAGTCATGGATGTCAGAAATATTGGTTTTGGAGTATGTCGGTTATTTCCCTGGATTTGCTCAAATATTTAAAAGGTAAAAATGAAGTCGATGCTTATTTCTGATATGAATGCCTTCAGATGAGATGAGACAGCTGACTTGACAACAATTGATAGTTGCCTGTTAAGGGGTACTCTTGAAATGTTACCAGTTGTATATCTTTCTCTAGCGATCCTCGTGCGATTTTGATGTGTTTGCGGACCAAGCCAACAAGAAACAACATAATTTATTGATATCCTCCCATCAGTTTGACGTTAAACGGCTTAAATGAGCTTTCGCTTGATGTACGCAGACAAGATGATTTAGTGGTTTGCTTTGTGTTCCTTAAATTTGGCAACACCGCCTGGTTATTTCGTAGCTGGTTCCAACAGAGACGCAGGCTCTTGGTTAAACGTGCGTTTAGGCCTGAATTATTATGCCGCGTATTAATGCGTTTAGCGTTTTTGATGTTAGGAGTTTAAAATGGCCGCGGGCCAGAATGAAGTAATTTCTGTTTGTTTAGTCAATAATGGTTTTATCGTCGGGTTTCTTTGTTTTGCCAGCAATACACAATATCATGCAACCTTAGGTACGTTTTATTGCATATTGAAGATGTTATTAAATTTGGTGGCTTTTTCCGTGAGTCGCAAGACAATGTAAAGCTGGCTTGTGGGTCGAATTTTTTCTGGCCCTTGAATATTGAACTTGGCGTACGAGGTGGACGAACTGGACTTGAGCTCGTTCTCTTTCTTGGTAAACCCTCCAAAGAGGGAGTTCTTAGAGGGGATTGAATGTACTGCACAGACCGTGCGGGCAGAGAAAGTGTTATTCTTGACTCTTTTTCAAGTTTATTATTTCATTCACTTATTATATCATGCAATATCATCAAACTTAAAATAACTTGGGCCTCGAACAGGCATAACATGACTTTATGATACTCATTACTTTTACAAGAAGTAATATTCAGGGGAAATGAAGGATATTGAATAGTGATTCATGATACCGTCCTCGGTATCTTGTTGCAGTCGATCATTCATAGCTGATTCTTTTGTCTTTATGGGAACTCGTATTGTATGATAGGATATAGGTTGTATATAATTTTTGATAAATTTATTTTTTACTTTGAATTTTGCTTGCAAGAACTTTTAAAGTATTACATCAGTTCAGTGAATGATTTAATATCAATTGCATGAATGCGCAAGCTTGGTTTTTGCCTAGAGGTTTAATTATTAAAGAAGCACATTAAAGTAAAACAGCGGATATATTGTTCAGGTTTCCTTAGGACTTTTTATTATGTCAGTCACTTATAGGGTGATATGAAATTGGCTATATGTACGACCTTCGCCATTTTGGCAAGACAGCTAAATTTCTATGGGGGGTCTTATTATTGTTTTTAAATACTCTTTGTGTGAAGAGTGTTCTAAAAGAGGAAGCTGCCTGAAATTGCAGTAGGAGAATGCATACTTAGAACTTTTTCTCGTTCAGGGTTTTTATCTGGAGCTGTTTTTATATAGAGCAAGTCTTATTTGAAGTTTTTTGTGGAACAAGGAGTTTTTTAATAAGAAGCACGTTTACTTCGCGCGAGTTTTTATTTGAAGCGTGATTAAGTAGCTCACCAAATAGCTACCAGTCAATCTGGTTGATTGTGTTTTGGTACCGACTTCAGCCACAGAGGTAGGGGCACTACCTCAAGTACCACTGATGATTTTTTTGGGTCTCAAGGCGCTTAGCAGCAGCCTACGTACAGAAGGCCGGAGGTGATATCGGCCGCAACACCAACAAGATAAGTTTAGGTTACACTTCTACATACTGTTATTGGCGTGCTATTAGTATTTTCCAACGTTGTATTAGATTGCGTGTTTTAGTTCTTTCTGCGTGGTATTGATATAAATATATTTTTTTAACTCTTTCGGTGTAAGCTGTAAGTGTAGCTCACCAATGCTAATCTGCTATATTTACTAGTGTGGATCGATTAATGCTCATAGTGTTTTAATATATTATGTTTCTTTATTCTTACAATTTGACTTATATTGTGGTAAACGATCAACATTGTCGTTTTGATTTATTGACTATCCAGTCATAATAGTTTTACATAACGGTCTTTCATAATCTGAATCGTTAAGGTTTATTTGTGTACAACTGCGAGACGTATACCTTGGCAGACGCGCACAGATTTTAGTAGTAATAATTATTATACTGATGACTTTTATTACTGATATGATGAGACGATAGATGCCTTATGTATATTGTGGTTATTAATTAATTTTTTAATTTGGTTTTTGATCTTTCGTAACCATTTGGCATATTATATTGTTACTTCCGTTATAGCTAAACGTGCCTAACGATTGTTCGATCAATCTTTATCTACTCCACTTCCATTATAACTCAATTTAATTAAAATTTCAGTTTGTATGTATACACAACTGATCTAGTTCTATATTTATGAGCACATAGGTTATTACTTGTCTTCAATTAAGCTATTTTCCATTTTTTTATATTTATATCATTCTGTTTATTGAAAGAAATATGACACGTTAACGTCAATCCTAACAAGCGCCAATAAACGTAGACCTGCACGAACTTTGCCGTCTTTTATTTGCTCTGAAATACCTCAATCAAACAGGCGTAGTTGGTAGTCATTTGATTTTGAATTGCCCTTAAGGATTCTTAAGACCGAGGATCTTCTAGGTTGGGTCTGCGGATTTAATTATTTCAAACTGGTGGCGCCCTGGTCAAGAGTAAATAATTGACCCACTCCCACGTCTACGAGCAAATCGGAGCACATGTTGCGTTGGCCACATCCTTAAGGGTAGGTAACATCTTATTTATTATATATTGCTAACTCATTTAAATGGGTTTTACGCGCAACAACTGCAGCCACAGAGTTAGGTGCACTACCTTAAATTGTCACTGAGAATTTATGGATAGATGAGATAAGTCTAATTTAAGTTTATGTTGTACACAATAGGTTGGGAGAACATGGGAATCAATATAGATGGTGAACGACTAAAGCACTTACGCTTTGCTGACGATATCGTGTTGATTTCGGAAAACCTTGAAGAAGCCCAAGAGTTACTAAGGACACTAAATGCAGCGTCAGATGAGGTAAGTCTAAAAATTAACCGTACAAAAAGTCAATATATGACAAACTTGGTTTCAAGTAGCAACATATCCCTAAACGAATCTAAAATCGAGTATGTAACATCTTATAAATATTTAGGCCACGAACGCATAACTCTAGCATGGGTGGCATTCGGCAAGCTGAGAAAGGAAGTATTTAAAAGCAATATACCGATATGACTGGAAAGAAAGGTTTATGAACAGTGTGTGCTCCCTACGCTCGTGTATGGTGCAGAAACTTTAATAGTCACTAAAAACAGTTTTGAAAAAATAAGAGTGGCTCAGCGAGCCACGGAGAGATCGAAGTTGGGAATAACACTAAGAGATAAAGTTCCTAATGTAATTATTAGAACTAGAACATGTATCAAGGATGCTGTAGAGAGAGCAGCACATATAAAATGGAACTGGGACGGACATGTGGCGAGAATGGAAGACGCTAGGTGGACTAAACGCATTATAGAGTGACGTTCTAGGTTGCAGACATTTAGAAGTAGGGGCAGGCCTCAAACACGATGGACTGATGATATCAAGAGAATTTCAACAAACTGGATTCAATCAGCACAAGATCGGGAATATTGGAAACGAATGAGGGAGGCCTATGTTCAGCAAAGGACACTACAGGCTGTGTGATGTTGATGTACACAAAGCATAATGTTAGTGGCGTGTTATTAGTATCTTCAGCGTTGTATTAGATTGCGTGTTTTATTTTCTCCTGCGTTGTATTTGATATAAATATTTTTGGATATGTTTAGGTGTAAGCATAGCTTACTGATGCTAATTTAAATCATTATACCTCTGGTAGAGATACTAGTTACTAGTGTGGATCGATTAATGCCCATACTTTCATTTTTATTATATTTTCGTATTCTTCCAATATGATATATATCGGGGTAAACGATAAACATTGTCGTTCTAACTTATTGACTATCTGGTTTTAATCATTTTACATAAGGTATCTGAATCGTTAAGGATTATTTATGTACAACTGCGACGCGACATGTATACCATGGTAGACGCGCACAAGGTTTAATAGAAACAGGTATTCTACTGATAACTCCGAAGTACTAGTATGATGTGAAGATATACACCTCATCCATATTGCGTTTACCATTAATTAGTTGGGATTGATTTTGGATCTTTCGTAATCATTTATTATTTTGTATTGTTAGTTTAATATTTGTGAGCATATATCAAGTTATTATTTGTTTTAAGTTAAGCTATTTCACATTTTTCTTTATATTTATATCATCAATGATATAATGTTTAATGTTTATATCATTCTGTTCATTGAAAGAAATATGATAGCACGTTAACGTCAAACCTAACGAGCGCCCAATAAACTTAAACCTGCACGAATGTACCGTCTTTTATTTGCTCTGAAATACCTCAACCAAACAAGCGTACTTGATAGTTGTTTGATTTTGAATCGACCTTAAGGCTTCTCAAGACTGAGCATCTTTTAGTTTGGGTCTGCGGATTTAGTTATTTCAAACTAGTGGATGGCGCCCTGGTCAAAACTAAATAATTTGATCCACTCTACGCCGACGAGCAGTCCGAACACATGTTGCGCTGGCCGCATCCTTAAGGGTAGGTAACATCTTATAGTGCTAACTCATTTAAAAGGGTCTTACGCGCAACAAAGAGAGCTTCTTTCCTCTGCCAAAGATACAAATCCGTTTACGCGGCATAATTGTCGAGGGGAGCAGATTCCATATTCACAGAAGTAGAAAATGTGGTTAAGTAAAGATCTATCTACCAGTCTATATTAATATTTGCTAGCTTGGATGCGAAATGAAAATAAATCACAATACAACCTCAGGTGCGTAACTTTTTTACGCCACCAACAGGTACCTACCTCTTTAAAAAAATCAAACTTTACTATTTCGACCTAGGGTTAAAAGCTACATTTTTTACATCTCGAGTCGAAACAAAGCAAAAAATATTAATTTCTCAAGCCGTCCACATCCTTTTTTTAAGGGAAATTTTTTAGGGTTGCCCTACTAAATTATGATGGACCGTACGGGATAAAAATAATTATTTGTCTCGAACCTTCTTGTTTTTATACTGCAGGCTGGACAGGAGAATTCCGCTTTTCCTTATTCACATTATACCCTATTTACTCTAGTGACGGTCACGCTTCCCCTATTAAAGCCTTCAAGTTTGCACAGAAGTGTGAAGTCGGCACAACAAGACGTCAACGCTAATTTTATTACAAATTATTTAAAAAAAAATAGTTAAGATAATAGTTATTATTGATATAGTAGATTTAGATAATTAGATTTTGATGAAGATTACAAATAATTTTTTTTGAATACATACGCTTTACATAGAGTTTCTCCTTTGGAAAATCAAAGAGATAATGTCGAATAGAAATTACTGTCTGACTGTCAGCTATTACAATGGTATGATATGGCATGGAACAAAAAAATTAAAACTTACGCTTCAGACTGCGCCTCTTTTTCTTTCTCCTCTTGAATTGTTACAGTGGTGGGGGGTGGTGGTAAATCCTCCAAAGGTACAGTATCCTCCGGAGGAGTTGGTGGGGTTTTGTCAAACTCCGCCATGGGTGCTTGAGCGTTCTGTTCTGGCATGGGAGATACTGAGTTACTTTCCATTTTTGAAATCGTCGCACCCAGTTTCGAGTTTTTATATAGTTACGAAGACGAACACAAATCGTTGACGAAAAACGATTTATACCGGTTTTAACACTTTTCAACGTACAAACGACCCGACACTTAGCACACCGTGTGTTGATCAAACGCTATGCCTGTAACAAAAATATTTTATTAATTTAAATACAATTAATCTTCTAGATGTAACATACAAAAATATAATACTCAGCCCCTTCCCTTAGGGCGTCATGTCATATGGCGTATACTAGGTGACCCAGATTCAAAGTTATGCTTTGTAACTTTGTTGTTCAATTAAACAAAAAATTCATACATGAATACTAATACAAGCGCAAGATTCTAATATTTTTGAAAAATCAAGTCTCGTGGCACTTTCGATTTAGGCGGTGCATCCTATTTTTATAATCTTAACTAGCTGCTCGGTAATTTTTCTCACGAATACTTCTGAAAATGAGGAGACACGCACGCAGAGTTAACTGGGCTAGAAAGGGCCTTATGTCACACGTGTGTCGAAAAATGATTCAAAACCCATACTGAAATTGAAGAGATTTGACTTGACTGCTGAGAATGACATGATTAGTACCTTTCAGCACTGATGTCCTGGCAGGAACGTCAAACTGGTGAGAGGAGTTTGATTACGGGGAGTGACGCCCCCGCCATTCCGAGTTGCCATGGGATATGGCCCATCAAATCCCATAGTCCTCCCCAGGCTGAAGAACACCAAAGTACAAAGTCTGGAGCTGATCAATGACAGTTTGTGACAAGAGGAGCTGCATTGTATTGGCTGGCAGGAACGTCAAACTGGTGAGAGGAGTTTGATTACGGGAAGTGACGCCCCCGCCATTCCGAGTTGCCAGGGGATATGGCACATCAAATCCCATCGTCCTCCCCCAGGCTGGAGAACACCAAAGTACAAAGTCTGGAGCTGATCAATGACAGTTTGTGACAAGAGGGGCTGCATTGTATTGGCTGGCAGGAACGTGAAACTGGTGAGAGGAGTTTGAATACGGGGAGTGACGCCCCCGCCATTCCGAGTTGCCATGGGATATGGCCCATCAAATCCCATCGTCCTCCCGCAGGCTGGAGAACACCAAAGTACAAAGTCTTGAGCCGATCAATGACAGTTTTTGACAAGAGGGGCTGCATTGTATTGGCTGGCAGGAACGTCAAACTGGTGAGAGCAGTTTGATTACGGGGAGTGACGCCCCCACCATTCCGAGTTGCCACGGGATGTGGCCCATCAAATCCCATCGTCCTCCTCCATGCTGGAGAACACCAAAGTACAAAGTCTGGAGCTGATCACTGGGGAGTGATCCAACAAACCCCATTTTTACCCCTGTCAGACTAGGGACCGCCAAAGGAATGAGTCTGAGGCCGATGCTTCGAGTGGAAGCGGCCCTAGGTGGTAGATGCATAAGCCTACTCGCATCGTCCGGTGAAAGACCACCCCACCAGAATTGGGGAGCGCTAAGTGGTTTTCCCAAATCACGTTCCGCTTCCGCGCTGGTGGTCCCGGGTTTCACAGTAGGAATATATGGACATGATGGTGCTTCCAGGATCAAAATATTCCGGAGGTAAACTCCCCGGCCATTCAGATCTCCGGGCGCTGGGTGGCCCTGGGAGCCCTTCATTCCGCATTTCACAGACAGCAAAGATACCGAACCAATTTAGAATAGATTTCTGCAACATAAGAGGCCTAAATACAAACATAAATTGGTACACCAAGATCTACAAGCAAATAGACCACACATATTAGCCCTTACAGAAACACAAGTATGTTCTACAACAACAACAGTGAACTACCTCTATCCTGGTTACGACTTACATATCCGATTTAGATATAAGTTCGGAATATGCCTTTTTGTCCGAAGCGACCTTTCATGTCACCGCGAGGAAACACTCGAACCGAACAACCTTGACGTCATGTGGCTCAAGTTCACCGCCAAGGGATTAACCAAGTTTATATGTTGTCTCTATCGCCCTCCGAGCGATAGAGCCTACCAAAGCTTTTTCTCAACACTAGCTACCACCTTTGACTCAATACAGGTCGATCACCCCAGTTCAGAAATAATCGTTCTGGGAGACTTCAATGCCCACAACACCAACTGGCTCAAATATCACAACAAGACCGACAACGAAGGTAGAGAAGCTGAAGCATTTACCATCAGCTGCGGGCTTACTCAACTTGTAGACGAAGCAACTCGAATCTCAGAGAGGGGCGAATTCGCCGCCCTCCTGGATCTTTTTCTGACCACCAATCCTGACCAGTACAAGGTTACAGTCGGTCCGCCATTAGGTACCTCCGACCACAAACTTATTACAACGGTTTGTGATTTGCCACTCATACAGAAGGATCCACCATTGCCTCGCAAAATCTGTCATTACAATTCTGCAAACTGGGACGATCTAAGGCAGTTTTACCTTGATTTTCCTTGGCTCGACGTCTGCTTTGCCACTGACGACCCGTCAGACTGCTGCGAAGAGATCATGCAAGTAATCTCCTCAGGAATGGAAGCATACATTCCAAATTCCATCAAGTTACCATCAAAAGGAAAGCCCTGGTTCGACAAAAGATGCGAAAGAGCTGTAGGAAGGAAACAGCAAGCCTATAAGTACTGGCAGCAAAATCAGACCGCTGAAAATCGCAATTATTTTATCGAAGCGAGAAACGAGTGCAAGCGTGTGATCGACGAAACTAAGGACAAACACAATCAAAGGATCAGGAATAAACTTTTGCAATGCCCCAGTGGCTCCAGGAATTTCTGGTCGGTAGCAAAGGCAGTAAGTAACAACTTTACAAAAACGTCTCTCCCACCTTTGACGGACGAACGTGGCATCACGGCGACTACAGCCAAGGAAAAAGCAAACATGCTCGCCAAAATGTTTTCATCGCACTCTACCTTAGACGTGCCTCAAAGCAAGACTCTCCCCACTATACCGAACATCAACACCACCATGGCAGAAGTCAAGTTTGCTCATCGTGATATTCGCGAAATCCTTAAAGAACTAGATACGCAAAAGGCATCAGGACCGGACGGAATACCTGCCATCGTGCTAAAGAACTGCGCCAACGAACTAACACCTGTTTTTTCCAGGCTTTTTTCTCTTTCTTACAGAAAAGGGATTTACCCATCCTCTTGGAAAGTCGCTCGAGTGCAACCTGTTCCAAAAAAAAGGCAAGAAAACCACGCCCTCAAACTATCGCCCGATTGCCTTGCTTCCAATAATCTCCAAAGTCATGGAACGTGTAGTCAACCAGCAACTACTCAAGTACCTCGAGAGCAACAGAATAATCAGCGATAATCAATACGGCTTTCGCAAAGAGAGATCGACAGGAGATATATTGGCCTATGTCACTCATATATGGAGTAGGGCAATTGAAAACTACGGAGAGTCTCGAGCGATTGCGTTGGATATTTCAAAGGCATTCGACAGAGTTTGGCATGACGGACTGCTCAACAAACTGCCGTCCTTGGGACTGCCCGCCTCTCTCTGCAGCTGGCTGGCCAGTTTCCTTAAGAACCGATCCCTACACGTTGCGGTCGATGGACACATCTCGGACACATTCACCATCAACGCGGGCGTGCCTCAGGGCGCATTACTTTCACCAACTCTGTTCCTCATCTATATTAATGACCTGCTGATCAAAACGAATAATCCTGTTTACAGTTTTGCAGATGACAGTACCCTTGTCTCCCACTTTAGATCAGAAAAACCCTTACCAGCGACTGAGACTCATCACCGCAGACAGGAGCAGATTACAGCAATTAATCAAGACCTGGAGAAAGTTCAAACTTGGGGCGACCGAAATTTGGTTCAGTTCAATGCAGCAAAGACCCAAGCAGCAACGTTTACTAAGAGGGCCAATACAGCGGGCCCTGACATCATTATGCCAGGATCGACCATTCCTTCATCCTCGTCAATCGGGCTGCTGGGTGTCTCGGTCAACAGCAATATGTCATGGCATGACCATGTTGCTACCATCGCAAAATCAGCCTCCCAGAAGCTTGGTGCGCTATTTCGCAACAAAAAACTCTATACACCGCAGCAGTTGCTCTTGCTGTACAAAGCGCAAATAAGACCGTGCTTAGAATATTGCTCACATATCTGGGGTGCCGCACCAAAGCATACCCTAAAGCTGCTGGATTCCATTCAGAAGAGGGCTGTGCGTCTCGTCGGCGATCCGGAGTTGACCCGGAATCTGGATAGTCTGGAACATCGCAGACATGTGGCCGATATGTCTCTGTTTTACAGATACTTTCACGGCAGATGTTCCCAGGATTTGGCCCGCATAATCCCGCCCCTGGCAACTCCTGTCAGGCAGTCCCGACAGACGGTAGGAGCGCACCCGTTCGTCGTACAACTAGAAACACCTAGAACATCGCTTTACCAGAACTCCTTTGTCTGGCGCACTGCATCACTGTGGAACTCACTTCCAGGACATCTGTTTCCCACTAATTACAACCTACAAATATTCAAGAACCGTGTCAATCAACATCTCCGCACACACACACCGCTCGTCGAGCGCCATAGGATCTACCTTTAGTGTGTGTGCCACTGCCATAAAAAAAAAAAGAAATGTTCAAAATTTAATTTTATTAATGATATTAATCGTTCTTTTTAGGAATCTAAAGAGTGCTTTTTGTGTCGATTTTATAAGTGGTCGAAGGATAAATGTTGTACTTGCGTATTACTTGCGTGGAAGTACGCTTTCAACCTCGGCGGACTTCCACACCCGGCTAATGTCTAGTGCTAAAATCTCTTTGCTTGAAAATTAGTACTTTCAACACCTTCTAATCTACTATTGCAATTTTACACTAAACGACCATATTGTAATAATAGCGGGATCTAATAATTTTTCAAATTCTTCTGATTACCCTAATTGTAAAGACCTATGGACTAGACTAAAGTTATGCCCGAACACAAACATTACCTTTGTTGGGGTACCATACAGTAACCAGTCCCAAAATAGGCTAATATATAAATTTAATCAACACTTAAATCGCTTTGTGAATGTAAATTAAACTCATGTTTGCCCGGCTTATTTAGTTATATTGATGTTAATGTTAGATTTAATACTCTTTCCAAAAAGAACTTAGGTAATTTAATCTACGCCAAAATTTTGTTACGGAATAATCCTTTACCTAAAAACCTAATTTTCAATCAAGATACGCATAGTGTCACCCCAGCAAAGGAAACTCGCTCAGTGCGTGCTGCGTGTAGTTTGAGCACACCTGAGACGGATGACCTAAATTTAATACAACCTCACACAACTGTGATACATGATCCTGTGATAGAAGCAGGTGCCAGTCCCTTAGATAATAGTTTACTAAATGTACAAAGTAATTTTTTATATTCCCGTTTGTCTCAGATATGTCTCAAATATAAATAAGTGTCATATAAATGTCCAAAGCTTGGTTAATAAGTTAGATTTAGTTACTAATTTAGTTGGAGAGCCATCACAAACCAAAGAGTGTTTCATTAAGATTAAAATTATGCATCCTAATATAAGAAGTTTAGCCAATAAGGTGTCCAACTTGGAAATACTACTTTGTGATGAAAATCCTGATATTCTTGTTCTTACGGAACACTGGCTTTTTCAGTCTGAGAGTTGTTGTTTTAGATTAAATAATTATAGACTAGTGTGCTGCCATTGCCGTCATACAACAAATCGAGGCGGTGCCGGTGGCGTGTGTGTCTTTTTTAATGACGAGTTTCAATATGATGCAGAATACAAAGATTATCAGTAGAGAGGTCCGTAGAACTCACTTCGTGTGTTGTCAGTTTGGGCGAGTCTAGACTGTCAATTATAGTGTGCTACCACGATACACATATAACGGTATGCTGATTTCTAGACTCGTTTTTGACTCACCCGCGCATCTACGTCACCCGGGAAAAAATGTTCCTTTTGACGCTGTCATAGTTTATTTAGTTAAGTGAATTTTTAGATTTGTTTTGTGTTTATATATGTTATAGGATTATTTAAATTAAAAACTTATAGTATAATTATGCCGAGGTGTGTGGCTACTTGTAAGAACAATAATAGGACCACCAAAGGGAGTAATATTAAATATTTTCGTCTTCCTAAACATGAGTTAGCAAATCAGTGGATTCGTGCTTGCCGAAAAGAAGATGGAATTAACCTAAAAGATGGTGAGTATCTTTAATTATTAAATCTTTACTTTATTATTTATTATTTTTAATACATATTTCCACGATTTACATGATTTTTTATGGCAGTGGCACACACTCTAAAGGGAGATCCTATGGCTAGAGATGGATCCCAATTTCACCTACCGTACCGTGATTTTAGCTGCCGCTAATTCGACATTCGAGTGCTGCTGTGCCTTAGTTCCGTTCTTTAAACATTCCTTTTAGATATACCACGATCAAGTCATGGTTCACGGTCCAACCATACACTATGTGGTTAAAAAATATTTGCCAAAATTTAAATAAGTAAAAAAAAAATAAAGCAACATGTATTATTGAAGTGAAACTTCTTAACGCGCGCCGGGAGGAATATTTACACATGCTCATATACGATGGTATCAATGTGCTAAAATCGGTTAGGTTCTGTAGCGCTACAGGAGCTCATTGATTTGCGCACCTAATCGCGCCATGTCATCGCGATGCAATCGTTCTGTTCCAACAGCTCTCGTGGCCGAGTGGTCTAGGTGGTTAGGTCTCGATTCGGCGGCTCTATCGGCGGAGCGGCGCGGCCTGCGTTCGAACCCCGTTGCTTTTTTATATATTTTTTTAAGGTTAAGTTTCTATACAGTTTTATGAAGAATATTTTTTTCATTTGGGCCTTTTCTTTTTGTTAATTGAGTGGTATATTTTAAAAAACTACTTTTTAACGAAATCCGTTACGATATGTATATGATTTTATTGCATATGTTTGTTAGCTTACAAGCAAAAAATATGGGATTTGCTCTATTACCTTGTCAAGACATAAGCGAAACTTTTATGAAGAATATTTTTTTTTTCATTTAGGCCTTCCCTTTTTGTTAATTAGTATTATATTTAAAAAATGGTATATTTAAAAAAACTACTTTTTTACCAAATCCGGTACGATATGTAGGAGTCGTCATTTCCTTGACAACTTCTTGATTTTGTCTTGATCTTGTCTTGATTTCAAAACAAGATCATGACAAGAAATGATCCTTGTTTTTCAAGACAAGACAAGAAATTAGTTTCAAGTCCAAGATTTCTCGGAAAGAAACCAACAAACTCTTGAAATTTCTTGAAAATGTAAAATTAAAAAAAAACTCATTTGTTTTGCTAGTTTATTGAAAAAAAAAAACAAAGCACTGAAACATTTTTAATGGAATGATAAAAAATTATTATGTAAAAAATAACTTTTTTATTTTCAAAGATTTTTGGATATGTTATGGCTTAAGGTATTGGGATCAAAAAGTACTTTGCAAACCGAGTCTACTTCAGTGGAAATGAAATAAATATGTAAAAATGGGCGAAAAATATTTGAAAGGGTTCAGAATACTGACTATTAAATAATGAGGTCAATACAAAGAAAATTAAAATTGTACTTTAAGTTTGGTAAAACTATATCTTGTGGGCTAAATTAAATTGAATAATTTTTTAATGCTTAACGACTTTTTATTTGCAAGGGATTTTTTTTATTATTTTTGGATATGTTATGGGCTAAGATATTAGAATCAAAAAGAACTTTGCTAAGCTGATCTACTTTAGTGGCGTACAGGATATTTGAATTTACGTAATTTCTTTAAATTAAGAAAAAATTAATTTATGAAGGAATGAACTATAAAACAATACTATCATGACCGCGTGCCCCTCGATTCTACGCATCAAGTATAAACATCACATCAACCAATCTCATCCCGACTTTTTTACTTAGTTCTCAAATGCTGAAATAATACTTTAATAACCATTTATACATTTAAATTATTTTCTAGAGTAAAACTATGTATAATATATCAATTATAATTAGTAATATAAATATGGAATGAAAATGCTTTTATTCTTTAGTTAACACACGTACACGTATAATTATCGAAAATGTCCTTTAAAATCCCCCAAAACTGCGAATATTGCATTTCAAAACATATGTTCTATATCTATACACGCTTACATAGCAGAATCGAAAGCGTCGTTCCCGAGTGACGTCACATGTTTCTGTGTGGGAGGTTCTGCCTGCGCAAGAGCATACCGTTATATGTGTATCGTGGGTGCTACCGAGCTCCTAATGGTGACGTGGACATGTTCCTTGACAGATTGAGAGTTGCTATAGAAATTGCCAATAACAGAAGTGAAAATGTTGTGTTGACGGGTGATTATAACATTGATCTTTTGACAAGTAATATTACTAAACAAAATTTTGTAAGCCTTATATCGGCATTCGATTTGAATCCTTTAATAAAAACGCCAACAAGAGTGACACATAATTCTTCTACCCTAATAGATAATATCATAACAAACTTAGGCTCTGACGAGGTCTCGGTTTGTGACACAACAATCTCCGATCACTTATCAAACCGCACTTTTAAATTTAACTTTAAAATGAATAATGAACAAAAAACGTTGGATAAACGGTGCTTTAACGAGGAAAATATATCTGATTTTTTAAGTTATTTAAGTTAGGAGGACTGGTCGGATGTGTGTCTCATAAATAGAGTTTTTAATGCATGTATTGATGGATTTTATGGTACTTTTAAATATTATTTGACATGTGTTTTCGAAGTAGAAGCGTGAAAAGTGTATATAATAAAAATAAGAAAGTATGGGTCACGGAGGGAGTGAGAGTAATGTCAGAAAATATGAAAAGTCTGTACGCGGAAGATAAACGTTTAAACTGTCCTATCTTTCACCAGTGCT
The DNA here is from genome assembly GCA_016904865.1 of Pissodes strobi. NCBI lineage: Eukaryota > Metazoa > Arthropoda > Insecta > Coleoptera > Curculionidae > Pissodes > Pissodes strobi. The sequence continues at coordinate 115,702 of MU183755.1, forward strand.
ATTTGTCACAAAAAAAGAATTACACTTAATAAAGAATAGTAAAGGAGCTATTTTGAAAATTATATAACACAACGCCTAATAAAAGCCAAGCAGCCTGGTAAATATTTAACAAACACATTAAGCCAATATCAAAAAATAACGAAAAAATGTCAAAAATTAAAAGCAATAATGGCGCGGCTATAACCGGCCCTCACCGGCTACTCACGTAGCAAACAGCTTTAATAATTTTTTTATAGACCTACCTGCTGGAGACTTTTTTTTGGGTGACCAAATACCGGAATATAATGGGGTGGAGTGTAATAATACTCTGTTTCTTGGACCGGTCTCCCTGGATGAAATGAGAAAAGTTATCCAGTCTCTTAAAGCGGAAAGGTCACGAGGGGTAGATGATATTCCAGGATTTATCCTTAAACGATGTCTTAAATACACAGAGGTACCTCTGTTACGTCTCCTAAACTTGTGAATGGAACTGGGTCAATTTCCGGAAGCTCTGAAGTTCTCAAAACTACTCCATTTCCTTTTGTTTCGTCATCTGCGTTCTGTCATTGACCAAAACACCCTGCTAACACTGTGTTATGGCTTGGTTTACTCAAAATGGTGCTATGGCATAATTTGCTGGGGTAGCTCATCTTCAATCAATTCTCTGTTAATATCACAAAAAAACATAATTCGTCAAATTGTTGGCTGCCCACACAGAGACTCGTGTAAACCACATTTTAAAAACCTACAGCTATTGACTGTCGTATCCATATATATACTAAAATGTTCAACGTATATAAAGAGTAATATTCAACTTTTCGATCGCAGAGAGCATATTCATTCTCATGATACTAGACAAAAGAAAAACTTAAACACTCCGCAATTTCGTCTAAGCAACACCCTAAATGGCCCGGAGGCAATGTCCATAAAAATATATAATAAGCTACCCGGCGAGCTTAAAAAGTCTCCTAAAATCCCTGTCTTTAAAAGCAAGCTAAAAAATTACCTAGCACTTTGGCGATACTACGACCTAAAAGATTTTTTTGCAGATCAGCTCTAAATATGATTATAAACACTACACTAGTTTTTGGACATTATTCTCACTATACTCTATTTTTGTTTGTTTGTTGTTTTTTAATGATGTTGGGTTGTTATATATATTTTTTTAAACTGTATGTTTTTAACTATGCCTATAGTTTTTAATTTTTAATTTGTAATATTTAGTGACGATTCCTATATCTTCCTTGTATATGCATTACGTATATAAATTGTAAGATCTTTATGAAATAAATTCAGTATTTCAGTATTGCATATTCGAATTGTGTTTTATTTAATTTTTGTATTTAACTAAGTAACATAAGCTTAAAGATGGACGGTCCTGCTGGAGCTACTTTAAAAAATCAGAATGGCAACTCTGTGAGGTGACCAATGATAAAATTGTTTCTATTTTAATATTTTTAGCAATGAACAGTCAAAAAATGGTAATGTCATATTACCCCTTTTGATTGTTTCATTTAATTATATACTTTTTCCATGTTTTTAATACTACAAGAATTCAATTGAATTTCTCTGTAAAATTTTAAAATGAACATGCCACAGGATTTTATAATAGTAGCTTGAAGTGTCGTACATAACCTTTCACAAAATGCATGATACTATTAAAATAATTATATTTTCAAGTATTTCGTGGCTACCATCACAACGGCCATGTTACTTATTTTAAAAATAGCTCCTGCACTGACACCAAGGATCAACCTATGAGAGGTTTAAATGGGCAATTTAAGTCCTCAGGAGGTTTCCGGCTCCTGCAAAAAGGGCACGGAATCCCTAATCTCCTTTCTATTGGGAATATTTAGATCCTACCCTACTCTAGGCTACATACCAGTTGCCTGGAGAGCAGTAAGGATGGTGACTATTCCCAAATCAGGGATAACTATCCAAACTCAGGCAAAATCATATCGCCCAATTAGTCTCTCTAGTTTTCTTTTGAAAACAATGGAAAGAATAGTAGACCTTATGTAATAAATGGGAACTGAAACTAACAATGCTTAAATCCGCGGACATGACTCTACCTCACTCAGTTAATAGGGTGGAAGAGTGTTTGACTGTGGAAAAACAATATCGACTTCTAGATATAAGAGTTATTTGAAAAATACGCACTGGGAATTTTTCTAAGTATCGAGAGCGCATTTGACAATGCACCTTCCGAATCGATCTGCCTAGTTGTGAGCAGTTGTGGAGCAGATCCTTACATTGTAGGATAGATAAGGGCCATGCTATCAAAGCGCACAGCCATGGTGGAAAGTTGCACCGACTTTTCAGTGGCGAGGGTAGCCAGAGGCTGCTGGAAGGTGGGGCTTTATCGCCTTTTATTTATTGTCTGCCTGGTAGAGAAATGGAGCCATGGGGAAGGGCTCAAGATCAATCCAGAGAAAACCGAATTAGCTCTCTTTACGAAGAATCATAGGTTGGGAGAGGTTATCTCGGCCATCAATTCGTTCGGCCAGAATGTGTGCTATAAAGGATCAACTAAACATCTTGGGGTCACATTTGCTACGACTTTATTTTAAATATTTCAAAAATGACTGTTGGTATTTAATTCGCCGAAAATCCTATTGCGCGCTGTCCCAACCGTAAAAGAGTGTTTCTGTGCCTAAGTATTAAAGTTCGCATGCGCTAATAATTTCCTCCTCATAACCTTAAAATGATTCATGGTGTGGGAGTGTAAAGTAAATCCAATAATTAATAGAAATCCGACTTATAATATGGCTGGGTAAGTGTTGTATTATATTGTTTTCTATTTATATCTCTGTTATATGTTTTATATTAGCTATTTTCAAAGGCGGGATGTATATGTCCCAGTAGTGTTTTTAGCGAGTTGAATATGTCCCAGTAGTACTTACTGGTGTGTTTTTTTCAGGAAACGACCTTTACAAAAACGTGAGTTGGAACAAATTGTTGAAAACCTTTCCGATGTCGAGTCCATTGAAAACCCCTTCCAAGACAGTGGATCCGAATATATGGAGTCAGAACTAGACTCTAGTGATTCGGAGTTTGAAGTTCCAAAAAAACTTCAGAATTTGACGAAACAAAAAGCTGATGGTCCCAGAACAGACAGTAAAGATGAGAGTGATTCTAGTAGTACATTTGACTCTTCTGATACAGATAACGGAAGAATCGTACAAAATGCGAATGCCACACCAAATGTAGTTGGGTGGGACGAAGTTGAGGAAAATTTTTCACCTCGGATGAAAATACCACTTCACAAACCTACTAACATTTTGGTTGATGTGAATAGGGATTCATTAGAAGTATAAGTACTATTTTTTTGAAGCTTTTCCCAGTCAGTTTGTTTCGATATATTGCTCAATGCACAAATGAGCGCTTAGATATATTAGAAGAAGCTACTAAACGAAAACAAAAATAAACTGACCTACATGAAATTATGATAGCAACAGGTTGCCATCTTACTATGGCATATAATAAAGTGTCTGCATTCCACCATTATTGGTCGTCAAGAGAATCTTTAGGCAATGAGGCCATAAAATTTGCCATATCCAGAGACAGGTTTCAGCTTTTAGCTAGCAAGCTCTACTTCAATTTGCCAAAAAAACCGGAAGGGTGCATCAAAATCTATTACAATTCAGCCCCGTCTCCAGGGGTGAGGCGGCGAGGCAGCCGCCTCGGGCGGCCAATTTTTAGGGGCGGCCGTTTTTATTTTTTCTATAAAGTTTTAATGTGTTTGTATGTAACACGGTAAACACTCTCGCAATGAATACCTATACATATTTAATTTTTTACTGAAATGTTTAATATAAAATAAAATTACAAGATCAATCGACTTACCTGTAAGGAAGATCGATCGGAATTATCCGAGCATCTCCGCCATCCCTCATTACACTTTGTAGTATACAACTTTTTCCCAATCGGTACAATTTTTAAAGAAGTTATCTAAAAACATGGTGATTCAGCCGACCCTGGCTAGCCGCTCGAGCTCATCGCCTTGATGCGTCATTACAATTTTGGTTCGTGAGATTTTTTGATTACATTGCATTTGGGGTGATAGGGAGAAGGTAAAGACTGGGTGGGTTTGTAATGAGGGATGGCGGAGATGCTCGGATAATTCCGATCGATCTTCCTTACAGGTAAGTCGATTGATCTTGTAATTATCCTTCGCATCTCCGCCATCCCTCATTACACTTTGTAGATGTTTAAAGTATTTGCGATGTAATCTACATTAACTGAAAATTGCGAGTTTCCTGTAGTCCTAGATTTGTAAGGCCTTTTTTATAAACTAAAATTTAAATTTATAACCATTAGATTTAATAACACACATTATGAAGGTACATATATCATGTTTAACGCTTAACTGATATTAACCTTTAATTTATTTTTAATACTATACCAATATTCTTATGTAATATGATAACAAGTTGGTAAGTAAGTTATAATTGTAGCTTAATATTTATATGATTCCTTAGAATTTATGGTTCAATAAACAAGATGCCAATCCAGTGGGATTACCCACGCCAAGTTTTTTATAGAATTCCGAGGATACTTTTGATTTTTCTGTCGAGCTAGCTGTCTTCTAAATGGTTTGTAATGTAACTCCCATTCTTTGAGCTGCTGAAGTTGCCCCGTGTCGCGTGCTGTGTGCCCCAAAGATTTCCGTGTTTATACTGCTGGCTTTTAGTATTAACTTGACCCATCTGCTAATGGTTTGACTGCTGTCTGGGTGATAGGGCTTTTTGTGAGTGTGTATTACACTTTCTTTGGTTTTGCTACTTATGGTATCGATTGCATCTGCAAATGCAACGATCTATTAGCATATTTACAGTATCTGTGAATGCCGTAATTTCTGTTTTTGAACAAAAAAATAGGTATGTTCACTAGCTGCAACTGCAATTGCAGACAGTGGAGGGTACGACCGATTGTATCTGCTAATACAACGAACTATTCACCTTTTATTGACTGGTAGCACCCTTTTTCCTTTTGTGCGTTCTATGTAAGTCTCCAATAGTGTGGCTATACATAGTTCAGGTTGATTAATAAAATGAGGTAATATCAAACTAGGTTGAAGCCTGTTTAAGCCACTTGCTTTTATTTTATCCGGGAATCTGATTTCAATTATGTATTCATATTTAAAAATATTGTCTATTTTTACTTCCGGGTTGTCCGTGATTTGTGTACCGTTATTAGTGTTAAGAGTGTTACTAGCTTTAAAGTTAGATTTGTAGATTTGAGAATTCGTGAGGGTACATGCTCTTTAAGCGCTGTAGAACTGGGTAGGAATCCCAAGTAATTGAGTATTTTGATTTTGGGGGTCTTATGTTAAATGTTCAATTGAGAAATCTTTTTATAACCGCTTCGTCTTTTGTTTGAGTAGGATGACTCCGAAGACAACTGAATGTTTAGGAGCTCAAGAATAAGTTTACGGTTTTATTATATATTTGTTGGCGCTTAGAAAAACAGAAATTCCCCTATTTATTGTAAGTATTTCCGTATTGTTTGAGGGCGCTATCTTTCAATGAAGAAATAATCACTTTTATCGCTTCATTAGGTACGCTTTGTTATAGAAAAGCTCTCCTGACAATGAGGAAGTTTTAATCAATTTTTTTAATTTAATTTTATTTTATTATTGCTGATTTCAATAGCCCATGAAAATTAAGTGAACACGTGTTTTTTCTTTTTTCCCTAAGCCGAAAAATGAGGCAGATACAACGCCTTGAGATGTGCTTATGACGTCATAATACACATGAATTGTTACGTCACACCATGCATAGTATATCTATATATAAAAACTAAAAACTGCTATAACTCTTGTAATATTCATCTTTAGTGGAAATAAAAAAATACGTATCGATATTTTTTTCACTGTTCTATAGTTTGCAATAAAAAATAATCAGTTTAATTTCTCAGGAAACTTCCTAATTTCCCTACAGCCAGAGAAATTTCCACAATGGTTGTTTTTCTCCGCAAGGAGATGTGAGTAAGTTTTTTTCAGGGTAAAGATAATAGACTGTTCTGCCAGTAGATCCCTTTTCTCTTGTTTAAACCCCAAAAATGAGCATGGTTGCGGGGGAATAACTACGCTTTTTTCGGAATTTATATAAAACCTAAATCTTGTAATGTTTGTGTAATTTTATTTATACTTTTAAGCAATTCTCTTTTGAATTACGAATAAGTAGCCAATTGTCTAAGTAGAGTACAGTTTTTATACCCTTTAATTTCACATATCTTACAACTGGTTTCAGTTTTGTGAAAAGATATGGAGCTGTACATAAACCAAATGAAACACAATTATATTGGTATAGTACGTTGCAAAAAACGAATCTTAACAACTTTTTTGACTACTGTGCATAGGGATAAAGAAATATAATTCTTTAAGAGATCAGTTTTCCCCAAGAATGCGTATTTTGAAATTAAATTTTTTGCCGTCCTATGTAGTCTTCTACTTTGCTAACCGGAGTGGTGTCCTATTGAAAGGGATTTTATAATCCTGTACCCACCCTATTATTGAACTGTTTACCTTTAATTTCTGCTAATTTTGAACGTATAACTCTAGTTCAGACGGTTGGCTAATTAAATTATTTAAAGGGAGGGCTAAGACACTAATCCCACGGACTATAGTTGTTTCTGTAATTGATACAGTAGTTGTCTTGGCAGGATTTAGTACTTTCTTCGAGATTTAATTTTGATGGTCTGAGGACATTGCAGTTGGCAGCTGGTGGATACTTCTCTATCATACTGTTTGTTTTTTTTTTTATCTTTTATTCCTTTTAATAAGTAATTGTCCCATCTAAACTATCTGAGTATGTAGTTCTGGCCTCACAGGTCTGATTTCGTCGTTTTTTTTTGCCTACACCTACACAGCTAAGTGGTCGTTAATTTGTTCAGGACCATCTGGTGCTTCTGATGTTGGTAAGGCTTGATTCGGATAAGTTATTTCCTCAGCTAGCGTGAGAGGATCTTCTAATGCATTTGCAAATGCAAAAGAGTTTCCTTGGTTTTGCTACTTATGATATCGATTGCATCTGCAATCTATCTATTAGCCTATTTACAGCATCTGCAAATGCTGCAATTTCTGTTTTTGAACAGAAAAATAGGTTCATGAATATGTTCACTTTCTGCAACTGCAATTGCAGACAGTGGGTACGATCGATTGTATCTGCTAATACAACGAACTATTCACCTTTTTGCTTGCTGCTTAACCCTGGTTATGCTTTCGACTGCATCCGCAAATGCAACGATTTTTTAGCATATTTACAGTATCTGCAAATACTGTAATTTCTGTTTTGAATAGAAACCAAGAGTGTAATAATTCGCTACCTCCAATGCAATGATTTTATGTAAGAGGGTTGCAATAGTATGGTCACAGCTTAGTATACTAAGCTGTGGTATGGTGGTTATTTGTTTTTGTATCTGCAAATACATAGCACTATACCGTTTTATTTTTGACAGTACATATATCCTTTACATCGGCAAATGTAGGGATATAGTGTGCCTCTAACTACTTTTACATAATATACCTACTGGGGTGGAGGCTGTTGGGGGGCCCTTCACATCTGCAAATGTGAAGGCCAATTTTAGTTAAAGTTATTCGCATCTGCAAATGCGAATTTGTAAATAGGTATTATTATTATTTATTAACATTTCCTGCAAACAATGTTTACTCCAATTTTTTCCCTCACCGGACGGCTCATGTCAACACGAATTGTTTAAAAATAATGCGTTCCGGTATTACATTGCTTCGACAAAGCCGAACGATAACATTCCGCCTTATTCCCTTAATTTTGGGTTAGTTTTGGTTAGCACTTTTAGTTCTTGTTGATTGAAGCTATAATAATACCCAACTTGGGATTTAGTCGCTCGTAAATTATGCGTCAGCTTGCCTTTGTGGCTAGTTTTTAGGGGTTAATTTCGTGAGAAAAGGGCACTCTACGACTTACTCAAAATTTTTAATTTTTGTTTTTTTTTTGTTTTTTTTTTTGAAAAGTATTTGTTAATACAGTAATAGCAATAATTACAATATACATAGTCCTTATTCCTCTAGACAGTGTTTTTGAACACTGGTATTGAGGATAATTGCATTTTAGTAATAATAACAGTATGATTTCCTATAAACTCTCTAGTATTGTGGCTATGAATATCCTTTGAAAATATTATGATAATATTTTAATTTTGAGTTTTATTTATTATCCTGTAAATAAGTATATTCTGTTCAAATTTTAATACCTTATGTCATTGCCATACTCTTAAATTTTCATATAGATCTGCAGTATGAGTCAGTGGATCATACTCAATTATAACTTTGTTTTTTGTTTTGCAATATTTGCATCGAATCGAATTGTAGTTTATAGTCCCACATGTGCCCCATACGGGGATCAAATATCGAAAACGTAATGATACGAAGGCATTATAACCATTTGTTCCTATTTTTTATATTCCTTTATATGGTATAAACGTTTTATTCTATGTAAAACATTAATAAATGTGCAAGCCGACCGGTATATATTTCCTCCTTTTGATTGTGTTATGTAAACACTTTTTGTGATTGAATAGTATTTCTTTGGTAGGATGTACGATTAGACCAGATTACTAGAGAACGGTTCAAATAGCTCGTATCGTTAACTGTTGCTTATTACTTATATTCATTTCGATATAATATATTTCAATTCCGAATATATTGTTTGATTCTGTGTAGGTATAATTGTGCACAGACGACAAATGTAACAATGTTTTGTCATGCCCTCGTATATAAATAACAGTTTGTTAGTATAATTCAAATCGCAGTGAGCACATTTAACTTTTTTTTACTAATACATTCGCATTTTTGACTGTAACCCGTTCGCACTCTATTTTATTCTAATAAGTATAGTTAGTTTTAGAAATTTGAGAGTATTTCCAATTTTATTAAGTAAAAAATAAGGGTTACAAGTGTCATATTTATTCATAATGCTACAGTTTAGCATTGTACACATTTAGTTTGCTTTTATACGAGAGATTCTGTTTTTATATATTTAAGATAACCAGGTATTTATGTATATTTGAAATTTTGGCATATAATCTTATATGGACTCACCCCCTGATTCGCTTCTTCCGATGAACATTGTCCCCTTTTTTCGCCTCCTTTGCGAGCAAGACGTATCACTAACACTTCACTATACTAGAAATACGATTTCTAGGCATTTTTCTTCTTAAAACCAAAAGAAAGAACCGATTTACGGATTCTTGCTTGTCACCGACCGGTACAAAATTGTAATGACGCATCAAGGCGATGAGCTCGAGCGGCTAGCCAGGGTCGGCTGAATCACCATGTTTTTAGATAACTTCTTTAAAAATTGTACCGATTGGGAAAAAGTTGTATACTACAAAGTGTAATGAGGGATGGCGGAGATGCGAAGGATAATTAGGAAAATTAGTTACAAATTTAATGCCGCCCGCGGCAGTCTTTTAACACGGCACAAAATAATTTTCTAATGAACCTAAGTCTTGAACCCAATAAGGTTGGCTTAAGTTTAAATAAGTGGGGACACGAAAAAGTTTAATGTAATTAGTTAACTCGCTAGTTAATATGTAAATTTAAAAATGTTATTCAAATTTTCCTAGTTTCATTCGGTACCTTTTTATACAAATAAATAGTATCGTTATTTGGTATTAAGCTAAAACAGTAGAAGTCAGTGAGGTAAGGCTCTAGGGTGCCGCCCTCCCTACTTGGATAATTAAATATTTAAAGTAGTTTTTGACAAGGATTTTGTTAATCGTATTAAAAAAAAGGGAAAATATATGTAACGAAACCTATTTTTTTAATGAAATATTTTTGCTGGACGAATTTCTAATTCATCATTTTAGGCCGATTGACCTTGAAAATTGTCTAAATTTTCGCCTGCGGCGCATTCTGACACCCTGCTACGGGTATATATAAATGTTTCGATTTTGCCTTCCCTGAGCACCACTCCCTGTTTAACAGGTCACGAGCCGCCACTGTTCTAGAACGGACAAAAGTTCCTTAATTGGTCTGTTGTAATAAGCGGCCAAATCCTGCTCGCCTCGAGCGGCCTAAAGCCTGGAGACGGGGCTGATTACATAGAAGACGTAGTTGCCTGCCTCAAGAAGACCTATGCCAATGCGAGATCAGAAAGTGTTCATCAATCGAAAGATGAACCAATGGCCAAATTCAAGGGCGGATCGAGCCTAAAACAATATCTGCCCCTCAAGCCGATCAAACGAGGAGTAAAGATTTGGGAACGCTGTGATTCAACATCGGGCTATGTGTATGACTTCAATATATATTCAGGGAAAGAAAGTGAATCTGTAGATGGTACTTTAGGCGAACGAGTTATACAAAAATTAACTGCCACTGCAAGAGAACCAGACGTATCATTTTGTTTTGATCGCTTTTTCACCTCAGTAAATTTAATCGATACCCTTCCTTTTCGGGCCGTAGGAACATGCATTTCTTCGCGCAAGAATATGCCAAAATTCGAAAAAAAAGAAAAGAACTAGAGGCGACAGTGCAATTGACTTTCTCTGGATGGACACCAAAGGAGTATTGGTGCTGAAGCAATCAACTTTTATAATTCTTACATGGGCGTTGTGGATTTGTCGGATCAGCTTACAGGCCTCTATGATGTCGACAGAAAATCATTAAAATGGTGGAAGAAAGTTTTTTATAAACTACTTTTGACGACAGTGGTAAATGCCTGGATTATTTGCAAGGAGGTTCGTAATAAGCCCCAATTGCCTTTCATTGATTTTCTGGTAGGCGTTTCTGAAGGTTTAATAGCAAAAGGTCGCATGAACGAATGTGTGGTTAGAAAACGAGCCTATGGAAGATCGTCATCATCTGTAACGAATCTAATAAATGTTGGAGATCATTTCCCTGTTGTTTCAGCTACCAGAAAGCGTTGCCGAAATTGTACAAAGAAAAAAGTGGAAAAGCATACCAAAATTTTGTGCTCAGCTTGCAATGTGCCTTTATGTAACGGGTGTTTTTCGAGTTTTCATACATATTTTTTTTTGTTATAATCACATGCCTACTTATTATGTTTTATAGAAAGGAAACCGTTTTCAGTTAGTTTTTGTTGGTTTCAAATTAAGAAAAGGCTTTTACTTACTTACCAAAGATACTTATTATGTACCTTATATGCATATTTTAGTTTTAAAAATATTAAGACACATGCCTAATAATTATAATTCTATTATCTAAACCTAAAATTGTTAAATTAAAAAAAAAAATTATTTTGTTAATTTTTGTGATACCTCTATGTGACAAGTGCTTTTTTTGTTATTATAATACCGAAACTGTTGTTTTGTGAAAAGGAAACCCTTCCTTTAGCAGTTAGTTCTCATTAATTTCAAATTAGGGGATTTAATTTGTTGTCAAAGATACTTATGCACCTTAAATATTTTATATTAACACTGTTAAAAAATGTGAAAAAGTTTAATTTTTCATTTTTCTAATAAAAAAGAGCTAGACAAATTGCTTTGCTAATTATTAATCTTGTACTAGTGGGACTTATAGATCCCATCAAATAATACTAATGGGACCTATATGTCCCGGATTTTTTTTCCAAAATATCAACTTTTAGATAGTAATTTTGAGTCAAGTACGTTATTTTGTCTATCTACTTCACAAATTTACAAAAAAAGTGCAGGTTTCTCAAAAAACTTAATCCGTATTTCTTGGACCTTTTTTTCTGCTGGGACACATATCACCCTTTAGTAGCGAAAGGGTTAAGTTGATCTGAAAAGAGCAATACGTAACCGCGTTAAGAAGGTGAAAAAAGCTCTGTGGGCTAAAATGCTTTTGTATGCACGTGAGGTTTACAGCCGAGGATATTCCAAGACGAGCTTGGCACTCACCAGGGCCATTGAGAGACTGACTAGTTTGATGCCTTTTCACCTACTCCTGGAGTCCTGAAGTCTGCACACAGACTGAAAGGTCTCGATCTTCTAAGGTACATTAATAGCTCGAGGAGACACATCAAAGCCTGGAAGAGGGGATGAATGCCGGGAACTCTTAATGATAACATACTGTCCATCAGATTTTTTTTTATGGCATTGGCACCCACACTAAAGGGAGATAGTATGACGCTCGACGAACGGTGTGTGTGCAAAGATGTTGATTGACACGATTCTTGAATAGTAACAGTTGTAGTTTTTAATTAGGGGGAAACAGATGTCGTGGGAGTGAGTTCCACAGTGATGTAGGCCGCCAAACAAAGGAGCTCTTATAAAGCGATGTTCTAGGTGTCTCCAGTTGTACGACGAACTGGTGCACTCTTGCCATCTGTCGTGACTGTCTGACAGGCGTTGCCAGGGGCGAACTGCCGTGGGCCAAATCCTGGGCACATCTGCCGTAAAAGTATCTGTAAAACAGGGACATCTCGGCCACATGTCTGCGGTGTTCCAGACTAGCTAGATTCTTTTCTGAATGGAATCCTGCAGCTTTAGGGTGTGCTTTGGGGTGGCACCCCAGATGTGTGAGCAAAATTCTAAGCACAGTCATATTTGCGCTTTGTAAAGCAAGATCAACTACTGCGGTGTATACAGTTTTTGTTCCGAAATAGCGCACCAAGCTTCTGGGAGGCTGATTTTGCGATGCTAGCAACGTGGTCATGCCATATTGCTGTTGACCGAGACACCCAGTAATCCGAATGACAAGAATGAAGGAATGGTCGATCCAGCCATATTGCTGTCAGAGCCCTCCGTATTGGCTCTCTTGGTAAACGAGGCTGCTTGGGTCTTTGCTGCATTGAAGTGGACCAAATTTCTGTTGCCCCAAGTTTGAATTTTCCCCAGGTCTTGATTAATTGCTCTAATCTGCTCCTGTCTGCAGTGATAAGTCTCAGTCGCTGGTAAAGGTTTTTCTGATCTAAACTGGGAGATAAGGGTACTGTCATCTGCAAAACTGCAAACAGGTTTATTCGTTGCGGTCAGCAGGTCATTAATATAGATGAAGAACAGAGTTGGTTAAAGTATTGCGCCCTGAGGCACGCCCGCGTTAATGGTGAACATGTCTGAGGAGATGTGTCCATCAACTGCAACGTGCAGAAATCGGTTCTTAAGGAAACTGGCAAACCAGCTGCGAAGGGAGGCTGGCAATCCGAAGGACGGCAGTTTGTTGAGCAATCCGTCTTGCCAAACTCTGTCGAATGCTTCGAAATATCCAATGCAATCGCTCGAGACCCTCCGTAGTTTTCAATTGCCCTATTCCAATTATATGAGTGACATAGGCCAATATATGTCCTGGCGATCTATCTTTGCGAAAGCCGTATTGATTATCGCTGATTATTCTGTTGTTTTTGAGGTACTTGGGTAGTTGCTGATTAACTACACGTTCCATGGCTTTGGAGATTATGGGAAGCAAGGCAATTGGGCGATAGTTTGAGGGCGTGGTTTTCTTGCATTTTTGTGGAACAGGTTGCACTCGAGCGACTTTCCAAGAAGCTGGGTAAATCTCTTTTCCGCACGACAGAGAAAAAAAGTCTGGAAAAAACGGGTGTTAGTTCGTTGGCGCAGTTCTTTAACACGATGGCAGGTATTTCGTCCGGTCCTGATGCCTTTTGCGTATCTAGTTCTGTGAGGATTTTACGAATATCACGGTGATGAAACTTGACTTCTGCCATGGTACTGTTGATGTTCGATATGGTGGGGAGGGCCTTGCCTTGGGGGACGTCTAAGGTACAGTGCGATGAAAATATTGTGGCGAGCATGTTTGCTTTTTCCTTGTCTGTAGTCGCCGTGATGCCACGTTCGTCTGTCAAAGGTGATTTAGATTTTTCATACCTGATAGGGATGCGTGGTCGGGGACAAATCGCAGCCCACACAGATGGCTCCAAAACACATAGTGATAATAAAGCAAGTGTGTATAGAGACATCGAAAACACGAAAATTGTTTTTGCTTTTAGGGCTTATGCAAACGTGTTCCAGGCCGAGCTGTATTTGATCCCCAAATGCGGGTAGCGGAACCTGTTAATACCCTTCAGTGGGAAGGATATCTGCATTTGCTTGGATAGCAGAACTACCCTGTCGGCTTTTGAGTTTGATGAATTTCATTTTGCACTAGTGTTTAAGTATAGGGGGCATCATAGGGTCGGTCTTGTAGGGGTTCAAGGGCATTCGAATATCGGAGAAACGATGAGGCTGTTCATCCGGCACGCGATCTATGCGCAGGCCAAAAATGTATGGTGGATTACTCCAGGAAGGAGGTAGGCTGGGAGACCCAGCACCTATCTATCTTTAAAGAGGAGGGACGTGAGGCTTGTGATAGGGCTCCTCACAAAACCCTGCAGCTTAAACACGCATTTGCAGCTGCTATAGATCGTAGAAGATCTGGAATGCAGGCGGTGCATATTCTTGCCGACTGCTCAGAGATGTCTGGGAAAGAGAGGTGTACTTTGGAAGCTGCGTACTGAACCCACATGACGTAAGAGAGATCCAACCAAGCAGGTTGTGCACCTTCGCTAGGAAGGCCAGACTACCGGGCTGAATTGATATGTAGGTGGGCGTGCAGTTGTCTCAGATTATTGGCCTACGTGCAATGGATCTCCCGCTTCCATTTATAAAATTCAAAATTCAAATTCAATAGCAAATGTCAATTGCACATCTAAAAAAGAAATTTAAAACAAGATATGAATATGTAAAACAGATACAGGATACTTAAAAAAGCTGGGTGCACATCCGGCTACACCTAAAATACCACCATACTCTTAATATTTCGAAAATGATAAAGTAGCAAAGTATGTCTCAATGAACAACCAAATTACAAGGGGTTATATTGAATCTGAGTCACCCGACATACATGTCATTTTAATAAAACTATATTTCTAGTTGAGGCTCACATTCAGTAAAACATCTTAAATTTCGGAATAAAGTAAATAGGTTTAGTGAAAAAGTATTGCTTGCTTCACGGTCGCCGAAATAAGGTGGCCAATCTTTTAATTTTTTACACTACAAGAGGGAGAAAAAAATTATATACGATATCCTGGATGAATCTGAGTGTTTTGTTTATTTAATTTTGATATACATATATGGTATTTTCGTTTGCTGCATCATGCAATCACTTATCTTAAATACAACATTCGGTATTACAGTGGATATGGATTCTTCTTAAAAAATAAGATTAACTGGAGATTTTCGTTGGACCCTCATAATTTAAAGAAATATAATCGATATCTTACTTGTTCAATAATGCCGCATACATATTAAATTATTTGTTAATTTAATCTAAATATTGACATGTGTAATTTTTTTTGTTTCTAACACGACTAAAAATTTTAATTTGAACATGATTTTTATAAATTTTTTTATTTTGTTGGCACATATACAAGTGATTTACTTAATTTGGTGTAAAACTATATTTTAGGATTAAATTATAAAATGCATATTTCTTATAATGAAGCCAATAATAATAAATATAAATACAAATATAAAGTTATGTTGGATATAAAGTTATGTTGGAAAATACGTTTTTCGAGAGTACGAACATGGTATATTACTATAAAGATATATTGAGCATCTCTAAGATTTCAACAGAAACTGTGTGGTTTGATACAGAACTAACAACTTTAATTTCACGACTTCTTACTGATTGATATATGCCTGGTGATTGGTTTATCTAACTTACCAAAAGGCAACAAGGAGGCCGCTCACTTTCCTTAACAAATAATATATAACAATGCACTTTTTTTTCACTGAACTCTTATCAATCGTCTCTCTCACAGTTTTATTTATTATAGGGCACTGCCTAATATGAATTACTTATCTATTAACGTGGCTCCAAATTTATAATCATATTATATCTGCCATGTTCTTCATTACGTCACTCTTTGGCACTCCCCATCAGAAAAAAATCCTAAAGATTACAAGATAAATAAAAGGACCATCCCATTTTTAAAAAACCTTGTTGCTTTTTTAATTACTTATTTTTCAGTGCAGTAATGAGTCAAGTTCAGAGGGATATATCAGAAAATTAGACAAAAAACGCTAAAATTAATCGAGTTTGAATTAACTATAACCAAACAACTTCTAACGCGTTTATCTCCAATCTGAATCCCACTATTCATATAATGGCACGTTTTATTTATTTTTGTATTGGTAAATATCGTTGTCAAATTAGTATCGAAAATAATAAACAGGGTGTTCAGAAATAGTGGTGCTTAGCTTTGAGGGAAGATCGGTCGACCAAAATCTCATATAAAGCAGGTCTGCAAATCCAGGTTATGGGAGGTAAGTGCCTTTGCAGATGGCTTTAAAGAAATCGCTCTTAGTAATTAAATTTTATCTGTTTCGAAAAAGGAGGATAAGGTGAGGGTATTATTTGATTCAGGTTGTAACAAGTGGTATGACCACAATTTTATAAAAAAAACTGTTAGTAAATTTGTTGATATTTTAGTACTAGCAAATAATTATTTTTATTTTTACCATTTTAGATCAAAGCCAAAATTTAACATTCAGTATTAGTTTAAAACTTTTAATGATTAACAATTAAAAAACGGCATCAACAATTTGAATAATTGTGTCAATAATTAATACTAATTACAATAGATGCTGAAAATATCCCCCATTAATTTAAATGCATCATTTTTATTTATCTTCGGATTCTGCTAAGTATCCTCGGCCAGTTTCTTAACAGATCATGGCCCGCTACTCAAATTATTGTACGTTGTTCACACATTGTAGCATACACTAAAGATGTTCCCAAATACAGTAATCTAACGGATTAAGTTCTGGTGATCGAGCTGGCCAACCGTTGGAATCACCACGACCAGTCCATCTTGCGGGAAGACTTCACTAAGGCGATTTCTAACTAAAATACTGAAGTGTGCGAAGCAACATGATGCATGAACTTGGATTGGAATCCTATGCCGAAACTATATTGCCTTACCAAGATTCATAAACCTGGGAAGGCAATGCGTCCCATAGTCTCGGCAATAGGATCACCAACTTATAGTATATCCAAGTGGCTAGCAAATCAGTTTGAGAATTTATGTATAAAACAACAGGATTCAGGAGTACTAAATTCTTTAGATTTCATAAACAAAATTAGAGGTACGAACCTGAATGTAGGTGAAATTTTCATCTCGTTTGATGTTAGCACATTGTTTCCTAGTATACCAATCTCACATGCCTTGCAATACCTTGGTGAATTACTTGAGATGAATAGTTTTGATTACGAAATCAAACAAGAATATTTAACTTCATTCAAATTTAGCATGAACCAAAATTATTTTTAATATAAAAATAACTACTGTCAACAACTTGAAGGCATGGCAATGGGCAACTGTTTATCAGCGTTTTCAGCGTTCTTTTTATTAAATTTGAAAATGAAATCAGTCAGGACTTCGAATATTTTCCAAGGGTATGGTACAGGTATGTGCCAATGTGTATGACATGTTTGCGATTTTCGACACCAAAACTGCTAATATTGAAGATTTTGTAACAAAGCTAAATAACCGTTTCTTCACCATTAAATTTACTTATGAAGTCGAGAACAATGGCCAACTACCTTTTTGGATACTTTGATAATTAAGAACGATACTAACACACTAGAATTTGATATTTATCGACAAAGTACTGCCACTCATCGATATATTCCTAACGACTCTTTCCACTGCGTCCAATACAAAATAGCCAGCTTTCATTTTTTAGTACACCGTATGGTTAATTTTCTTCTTATCCGAGAAGGATTTAATAATGAAAAGAAGACAATTAAGAATATAGCGAAAGTTAATGGTTTCAATACTAACTTAATAAAGAGACTAATTAATAGGCATGTGCTTAGAAAGACCATTCGTGATTCCACTTATTTCGTTAATCAGGATGAAAATACAAAATATGTATCGATACCATATAATCCTCAGTCAAAGTCAAGTCAAAAGTCAAAAAACATTTATTCATCTAATGTTCACAATGTAACTTATCAGACTAGTCAAAAAATATTAATGTATAAGAGTTTGTAAAAACGAGAAGAATTACATGACAATATACGAATAATAAAATACACATTCAGTTTATACAGGTTTGGCAGGCTCGTTCGATTAAAAACATATAACAAATACTTAAAAATAGTCGCAATTTGCAGTGTTAGAAGCACAAGAATTCTTCAAGTGTATAAAAATATTTCTCGATAGGAAAGTCTCTTAGGCAATTCTCGATTTTTTAAAAATTTTCATTTCTAAAAATGTTTTTTGCTTTGTTATAGCATTTTATTCCAATGAACATTGGTGAATTTTGGCAGGTGCTGAGTCTGGAGTATGCTGCTCTTGTGCACCCCTAGTTTCGTGGTTGTAAATGATTTCATTTTTTGGGAATCCGTATTCCTTGTTTTGAATAAGTAAAAAAAAGTTGTAGAAATAAGCATGGTAGACTAAGTATTTTATATTTTTTAAATAGATTTGAGCAGCTAGTAGTTGGAGACTCTCCTGCCATGCTCCGTACCACGCTCTTTTGTTTTGTGGCCGTTGAGCCACAGAACACCAACCCATATGCAAGAACAACAGGGTGGCCAACTAAGAATGCGATATACTGTATCTGGGAAACTAACCATCGTAGAGACTTGCGGCAAAAAATGTAATTACTAAAACGGTCAAGAGAAAAACCTGGAAAATATTTTCAAGTTTCTAAAATGACCACTAGGTGACATAACTGCAATCTTGAATCTAAAAAATGATGTTTCTGTGAATTGCGCCATATTAACCTGATAAAAAAATTCCACATGTTTGAAATTGAGGATAATGTAAAACTTTTTTGTTTAATGTTTTTTGCTGTATCTCTAAAAATAAAGTGGTGGGGGGTATTGAAAGTTTTTTTTTAAATAACACCCTGTATCTGCGAAACGGCTAAGCCGATTTTAACAAAATTGGGTTAGTTCAAAAGAACTATTCTTGGGGTACAAATGTTGTATTGTGTAGGAGCTGGCAAACATTGCGGTGAACGATATTTATCAAAATTTTTACCAATGTGGCATAAAAATTCATGATATAGACAAACTAAAATCGATCGTCTGCCGTGTCGAAGTGGCAGCTTTAAATAGGGGGGGTGCAGTTAAAAAAGGGTGGTTTTAGGATTCGGTGAACAATATTTATCAAAACCCGCATTCGCTCAATTAAACAAACCAGTTCAAGAATATGTCAAAATCACGTGAGCAGACGATTTATTTGGCAGCTTAAACTTGGCAGACGACTGTCAAAG
>MU183755.1:139877-177196 GCA_016904865.1 Pissodes strobi
TAGTAAATATTTCTGGCACACTAGTGCTGTCTAGATATTATAGTTTAAATAGGATGACTTATCTTTAGTGCGAACTCCTGTAAGTTATATCCGAGAATTGGCCATCATCCTTCTCTGTAAGTCAAACAGTCCAGATTAACCAGGTTCCAGGTAATAGTGGCACTTCCTACCCTACAGGGAAACAGTCATAAAACCCCGCAACAAAGCGTAGAATTCAGCTACTAAAAACCAGCTCCAAAAACCAGCTCCAAAAAAACCAGCTCCAAAAAACCCTAAAAGCGTAAATTAATGAATAACTAGGGGTTTACCAAAACCTTCATGGGTATCTTGAAAAGATCAACGGCCTATATTGCCTTTACGGCGGTTGCTAGAACTTTCTTCTCACGCAACTGACCTTCCCTCGAGAGTCTTAAACGACTTCCAGTCCATTTCATTTATGAAATAAAATCCTACTCGAGGTCTACCTCTCAACCCAAGGGATTTACTTTGGCTAATGAAATAAACAAAAGCCTTTCAAAATCAACAATAACAGTTTTCTTCTGTTTTCTCTCCTTCTACTGGATCAAATAGCAGAAACAAATCTGTAAACACGTCAAATATATCGGCTGACATTCAACTAAAAATTCTTAAATGTCAATTAAAATACTGCTTGTCAGAACCTAGACAGGTACGAACTTATCGATAAAAGACAATAGAGATGATTGACCAATCGATATTCCTTCCTAAAATGACCTTTATAAATAGGAGAATTTCCACCCGTAACATAGTGTATCGCTGTTTTGAAGAAAATTTAAATGCAAATAGATATTTGGACATACTCCAATCAAACCTTTTCGATATCCTTGATGACGTTCCTTTAAATGAAGTAACAGAGGTTTACTTTCAACAAGATGGCGCCCCCACCCATAACGCTCTTCGAATAAGAGAGTATTTAAATACTCACTTTAGAAACCGTTGGATAGGAACACATGGACCTATAAGGTGGCCACCGCGATCTCCGGATCTAACACCTCCAGATTTTTTTTCGTTGGAGAGTGTTGGAAAATGAAATTTATAAAGAAGTCATCGTAACCCGAGAACAACTTGATCAAGGAGTTCATGAGGCCTTTGCAGAAATATAAATCAATACACATCATGAATGCCTTAAAATCTGTTCAAAAAAGATGTCAAGATTGCATTGAAAACAACGGAGGAGCTTTCGAACATCTTCGATGATTCCCGTTATTTCTTCCCTTAATTTGAATTTTTTATTTCGTTTTAAAGTTTCTATACTTTTTAATTTACTTTCTTGTGTCAACTATTTATTCTACTCTTTGTCTATTAAAATATATATTGTGTAATATCTTTCCAGCTAAAATGCCAACATAGTTTCGTTTCTAGGATATTATCTTTTGTATAATGGCCTTCTGTGGTTTAAAGTAATAAAGTTTAAATAAATCGCTTAGGAAACCAATATCAGCCATGGTGTGTTATATTTTTGAGAAGAGAATTTAAAATACTACCTTCTTAGATTAAAATATACATTTAAAAAAATTAGGTTAGGTTCGATAACTTTTTTAACTGACCCCGTATACTTGTTCTGAAAACGGCAGATTATTCAACAATCATTATGAAGAAACTTTTATATAAAACATTTTTCTGTACCTTATTTAACTAAGAAAATATAGGGTCATTTTGAAAATGATAATTTTTTGATTTTCCCCCGTATCTCTTAAGCGAGCGAACATTTTAAAATTTTGATTTAACTATTTTAAGTTTGACCTAAAAAGAGCACGACACCCATATTACTTTTTTGATAGCACTAACAATAACGAAGATACCCTATAAAAGTGTCGATAATGGGACGACACCCGGTAACATTTTGTGAAATGTAAACACGTATTATCAAAAAAATTATTTTGTCATTATGTCAAAAAATGTCCACTATAATTCGTTGTTGATTACCTTCCGCAGAGAGAAAATTTTCCGATAAAATTTATGAGTTGCTATGGCGACCTGTCAAACACCCCATTTTGATTGGCTAAAAAGTACTGGTGTAAAATTTTCACGCAAAGACGATTTTAGTGTTCAAATCACCCCGGTCACAAAATAGCCGACATGTTTCAAACACACCGTAACGCCTACTTTTAAAATTATTGTGTCAAACATGGGGAATACCAGACGTTTTATGATGGTTGTCATTATAGTCAGGCGAGCGAGCATTTGGTTACTTTTAGTTCAGTAATATTACAGTTAAAATTGTTACATATTGGACAAAATTTAGAAAGCTTTAAAAATTGGTAAAAATATTAAGGATAGCATAAAAATTAGTAAACTATAAAGTTCTAACTCCTAAAGTGTGTGCTTCATCCCTTACAAAATTGTTTCCACCCCAATTTTATTTTTTTCAGAATATCTACAAAACAGTGCATGGTAGGTAAAAGTTCTTATATACAAATTTGTTCCTCATAAAATTCTCTACAAATAAGGTTCTATACTAATTTCCCCTAAAATGTCTAATTGTTTGGTAAATAAAGCGCAAACGATATCACGGCGGGGATTATAATTCCTTACATTTATGTATGGCTTATTATCCAAAGCGCCCAAAGTGGTCTTATCCAAAAAGAGTAAAAATATAAATCGATAACCACTATTTCACACTCGACAGTGTAACAAGTTTTATTTTCTCCCACTACACATACTCTGACGACTCAAGGTCACTATGATGATGCATTCCTGTTAGGACGGGCGCCAAACGTAAATGCGGGCAGTTGTCACTGTCTGCTAGAAGTGAAACTTCTTCCTTAACAAACATGTTTTGCCGCCGACGGGAATCGAACCCGGGCCTACCGTAACACAATCACAGGGTTTGACCACTGCACCATCAGACCTGTTGAAAGAAAATAACTGGACCGTAAAGCCATGGGTAATTTTGATACGTGGTAAAAAATGTAACACCCCTGACATTCAGAACAATACCACATTACTTCCCGTCGTTCCCACTTACACATACCTCTAGGTGCTATTTACGCAGCGCTACGCATCTTCATCTATTTCCTCTCCTGCCGGCCATTTCCCAATCAATGCATTTGCGTGTTCTCCCCTCCTGTCGCCGCTGACGCACTCGTGGAACTCTCCTGACGCGATATAAATTTTCGTAACGCTCGAAAATTGACAAGCGTCTAGCTGCACCTGAATGGATTTCGATTGAGAAGTTTCGCTCATGATGAAACGTTGACTATTTCACTTCACGCATGGCCCTCCGCTCGCTTCGCTCGCTACACGGGCGCAACCAACAAAAACTAACCAAAGCTAACCCAAGGTATGCCCAAAATGAAGAAAAAAACTTATTACAAGCATAACCTTATAAAAATAAAAAAAACCTTTTTTTTCTCACGCCACTGACGGGAATCGAACCCGTATCACAAGCACAGCGTACTAACTACTGTGCCACCAGGCTTGCTGAAAGCAATTTACCAAAAATTTAAAGCCTTTTGCCAAATGTGTGTCAAAAACTGAGCGTGCGCGAAGCTTCGCAATCGAAATCCATTCTGATGCAGCTAGACGCTTCTGAAGATTGTCGCCTCGTCAGTAAAGAAGTTTCACTTCAAGTGGATTAGAACTTCTGGGGACACCACGTAAAAAAGCGTCAAGTACTTTACCTTTGGCGTGGTGTGGAATAAAGTACGATCCATATACAATATTATTTCTTCTTAAAAAATCGAGAGGTTTTATAGGATTAACAGAGTGGAAGTGGTAAATTGGACCACTGCCAACTTTTTGGCATTCAGCATTGGACTTTATATTATACGAGTATTATATTATATTAGATTGCATTTACTGTGTTAGCCGGAAGTAACCTTTATGTAATAATACGCCTTATTTCTCATTTTATTATTAATTTTAGGAAAAAATGTGTAGGAATATTTTTTATGGAAAATTTTAAAAGGGATATTTTTCTATATAGGTTTTTTTTTTATCAAAAAGTGCAGAAAACTGAAAAAGTGGGCAAAACCGTCGTCCTAGGGGATGAAGCACACTATTTAGGGGTGGTAACTTTTCAGTTTAGTATTTCTTATGCCATCCCTAACATTTCTACCAATTTTCAAAATTTTCTGAATTTTGTCCGATATAAATGGTAATATTACTACGTTGGGGTTTGGAACCTTCGGCAACATGCACTAAAACAGAGTTTTATCCACAATACCGAACCAGAATATTTGCACTCTTTGCACTCTATTTGAGTGCAAATATTCTGGTTCGGTATTGTGGATAAAACTCTGTTTTAGTTAAGGTAATATTACTGAATTATTTGTCGTTCGGCAAATTAAACAAAACGCTCGCTCCTCTAAAAAGTGGGACCTTGTGCTTTCTTTTGGAAGCACAAATTTGTGCTTTGCGCTCGGTTGTGGAAAAATTTGTTTTCATGGCTAACCAATAAAATAAATTGTGGTATTCATCTAAAAACTGCGTCGATACATTTGATCACAAAATGGAGAAATGTTAAAAGGGATTATTTATAGGAAAAATATGAATCTTTAAAATGAGAGTACTATATATCTCAAACAAAATATTTAAAGCGTTTGAAAAATTGCTTTCTTTCAAATTGCCCTGCACGATACCTAATTTAAGGCAAAATTTTTACCAGCATATATATTTTTGAATAATTCCTCCAAATTTGAAAAACTATAATAATAAATCAAAAAGTTATTAGAAAAAGATAAATGTGGTCACCTTTTTGGCTTACCGCGTAAATATTTACTTGTAGATCGCGATTATTATAAAACACCGAAATTCAAAAATAATTCATTAATAACAGAATTCGAAATGAGGGAATGGATTTTACCAATGGATTAAATATTAAAAGTGGGTAATTAAGCATATTCCGGATTTCAGGATATGGCATATAATTAATTATATGAAAACAAAATGTAAAAATCTGTTTTTTTTGCGTTTCCTCTTGCATACAATTGCTGCAAGGCATGCGGTAAATTCCTTTAAAACTTATGCATTTGCTTATTTTCCTCCCCTATGTAGTTTTCCAAATTAAAAAACTATTACCAGATTGACTCATATATGATATAATAGATTCATTTTATTTACAGTTGAACGCACTTTCCCATAATTACTATTTTTTCAAGGAAGGAAACGAATTTGTTCCACTGTTTGTCTAAATTTAAATTTGTATTATCATATCCAATTTTTGCTTTTGAAAAGTATGTACTAGCCTATAAACAACCGGCTTTAAAGCAACGTTGCCAAAATCTATAAGGACGCTCGAAGTGTACGCTGTATATTCTTAATTCACAATTATTTTTATATCCCAAATTGCCATTTACCTTCGATGCTCCAAGTACTATATCCTTTACAAAATCGACTTATTGTTGACACTCACAATAGACAACATTTTTAAATTTAAACCGAAACTTGTGATGATAACTTTCAAGCAACGAGATATAGGTATAATACCGACACAAAGACTTCAAAATGCTGCTTATGTCTTTTTGGCACTGCAGAATAACGGTTCTTCGATCACTGATGCTTCGCGACGTTCGAGTTACCCGTAAAAAAGTAAAAGTTAAATAATTCTTGTTTTGGTGAAAGATCGTCTGACTGATAACCGTAATTAACCGACGTTACCTCTAATAATCGAACCAACTATGCGTTAAATTCATGGATTTAATTGTGTTTTGCGTGCGTGCGTGCTATTCATTATTTATGGAGAGGAGCTGGCCGTCCTTTTCAGTTATAGAATATATTACTACGGAAGTAAAACGAAACCGAAAATGTAAAACTCAATATGTCTTTAACGTGAGATGGTCCCTAAGTAAATGACGTTTTTGAAGACTTATGTATCTTAATAAAGAGCAAGAGGCATGACAAAGAAGAGAACAAAAAAAAGAAGCAGAAATAATGTTTTCCTGATTTTAACTACTTCGCCATATTTGGATCCTTGGAGTGTTCTTGTTAATGATACATACTATTTCATTAAATATATTACAAACAATGTTGGAAACTTATTTTAAGCGCGAAATCTTAATACTAAAATGTGTGAAAGCCACTTCCGTTTACTAACTCTCACTATTTTCGATCATATTTCTCATATAAAAACATTATGAGACATAATGGGACTATTACTCTAATACACTTAGATCAGCAATTTGTTCTAAGAAAGCCTTAAGAATTTCCAAAAAAGAATGTGTTTTTCAAACAATTTTCAATATTCCTTTAGCTATAAATTAGTTTATGTTACGTAGGGCGCTATCAAATCCGTTATCAAGCCAAAAAAAAAATTAAAATCGCCACGAGGTGCCGCATTTAATGCTTACCGGATTCAATGTGAGAGAGATCTAATAAGATGCTTAATTGTCAAAAAATTTTACAATTTGCAGACAAAGGTAGAGCTATAGTACTGTAGTATAACGTACCCGGGCCTGTTCAACATAGTTGAATCAGATAAGCAAAATTGTGCTTTGTCTTTATTTTGCCAATGATCGTCAAAATGGATTAAAAAGAAAATCAATACCTACGTTGTGTTATTATTATATCTTACACAATTTTTAATAATTCGGATTGCGCTTCGACCAAACACAATTAGGGAAATTTGAGGGAAAGGTGCGTCATGTAAATTAAACCACAGATTCCTAATACGCTTAATTTATTAAAGAAAAGCGTGCCATACTCCGCGGGGAATTCACGAGGGAAAAGAGCATGGCAGAGAAAACCTCGATCTCAATTCCTAAACCGAGTTATGCTGTACAAACTTTATTAGTATAACAATTAATTAAATTACTGTCTCACGCACCGCAATTTGTCGTTCCACACTTGTGACAATACTACAATACATTCAAAACTGAAGAGTTTAGTATTAGTTAGCCAGACGTCGCCTGCAGGTACTGAGGTCCCATACGGGAGGCTACTCAGCTATAGTTGCAAATTGAGCCAATATCTCTAGTAAGACCTGCAGGCCGATTAATATATATTTCCTTCGTCATCGCTTAGCGATTGATTATATTATATATTATGTGATTGAATAGTATTTCTCTTGTAGGCTGTAAGATTATGGGATACGGAAGAACGATTCAAATAGCTTATACCTTTACTGTTGCTTATTACTAATAGTCATTTCGATATAGTATATTTCAATTCCGAATATATGATTTTATTCTGTGTAATTGTGCACAGGCTACAGATCTTTTATCATTTCGGGTGCTTCTAAGCAATTGGCATCAAGTCAAAATCAAGGTTACAAATTAATGTTAATTTAAATTTCACATAGGTTTCATACAAAAGCAAATCATTAAAAACATAACATTTGTTAAAAGAACCACTTAGGGTGCTTTGCTTGCAAGCTCACGATTTATAGCTAGGATATTCGCTCAGCCAGGGGAGGAAAATGTTAGTGGATTCATCGAGTCCCTTACTTACATTACAATCACAGTCATACTAAAACTAAAATTCCGGCACGAAAAGACAGCAAACAATACAGTGTTATTCACAGCATAAAACTATTTCATTAAATATATACACATGTTATACCAACAAATATAAATTATCCATGACAATAAATGAAATATTTGTGCAAATCATGTTTATAACAATATCAAAATATATACAAATGTTGTGCCATCAAATATGAATTATTATCAATGAGAATAAAATAAATATACTTGTGCAAATTATGTTAATAGCAATATCAAAATATATACATATGTTATGCCATCAAATAGGTATGAATTAGTCATTAAAATAGGAGAAATATTTATGCAAATTATGTTAATAACAATATCAAAATATATACATATGTTATGCCATCAAATACGAACTATCCAAGAAAATAGAGGAAATATATATGCACATTATGTTAATAACAATATCAAAATATATACACAACTTGTACCATCAAATATGAATTATCATTGAGTATAAAATATAAATAATGGTCCAAATTAGGTAAATAACAATATTATAAGTTTCATTTTACCGACTTGTATTGCAGCACAGAAGCAAAACATTTCACCAAAATAAACCGTACACTCCGCTGGCTTCTGACTCTCTATTTTCCGTTGTCGAGCAATACCTTTCGGATCTCCTCCAAAAAACCTCGCAAAAACTCGATTTCAATTTATGACTTGATTGATATTTTAAATGTATAAAGGGTGTCTCAAAATATATACATATATAGGATGTCTCAAAAATGAATATATCAGGTTCAATGAAATAGTATTTACAGAGGTGGGTTATCTCAGTACAAAACAGACAACATATAAAAACACAAGCAGAAACATACAATGAAAAGAAAAAAATCTTATCATACAAAACTTTATACAATTGTGCAAATTGTACAGAGTCAAAATATTATATAAAATATTAAATATCAAAATATTTAATGATTTAAACATTAAATACTAAACACTAAACACCAAGCCGTAAACCTAAACCAGTGTGTAAGTTGCTCAAAATTATGTATTATTAAAAAAGTCGTTTACTGCGTATAAAGCTCTCTCCAGTAAGTATGATCTCAAAGCTCTGCGTAATGCGGGAAAGGATGTTATTGACTTCATTTCAAATGGCAGATAATTGTGCATTTTTTCCATTGTACAGTATAGAGGTTTTAACTAACTCTAAGCATGGGGTTGGCAGATAAAGATCATGCTCCGGATTCCTAAGTGGATAGTTGTGATATGGCCTTTCTGGAATAGCAGATACGTGCTTGCGGATTAAGCAAATGGATTCAAATATGAATAAGGAAGGAAGAGTTAATATTCTTAATCTTTTAAAGAAATCCTGGCATTGAGTTCTAATATGTAGTCTCAGTGAGTATTGAACAGCTCTCATTTGTAGTTTGAGAATACGCTCAAAGTGAGTCGCACAACAGGTACCCCAGAATGGAAGTGCGTATCGGAGATGCGACTTAAAAAAGGCATAATAGATTAGCAATTGACAAGTTAAGCTCCCTGGAAACCGTTCTTCGCGCAAAACAGGCAGAACTTATTTTTTTTGATAAGGCATCGATGTTCAAGTCCCACTTTAAATGGTTGTCCACAACAAGCCCCAAGGATTTCACAAATTCAAGGACGTCAATAGTGGTGTTATTACGTACAAAAGATTGCAACGTACCATTATTTGACAAAGTTTAGTTTTAGAAACGTTGAGACACAAGAGATTAGAATCGCACCATGATTTAATGGTGATTAAGTCACTAGATACAGTTCTGTGAATCGCCATAATATCCGAGTTCCTCCAAGTGAAACTAGTATCGTCCGCAAAGAGACAGACTTTACCGCTGATGTCCAGTCAAGCAATGTCATTGATAAACAGCAGAAACAAAATAGAGCCTCGTACTGAACCCTTAACTAGTACTCCACAACCTATTGGCTTGCAAGAAGCCATCGACGTATCAACCCTCACAAGCCGACTTCTGTTGTTAAGATACGACTTAAACCATTCGAGAGGCACTCCTCTGAATCCGTAGTACTGCAATTTGTTAATTAATATATTATGATTTACACAATCGAAAGCTTTAGGTAAATCACAGTAAATTGTTGCTGTAGAGTCATGGTTGTTCAAGTTGGAGTGTACATAATTAAAGAGGGAAATCATAACATCATTTGTGCATTTGTTATTTAAAAATACAAATTGATGGGTAGTAAGTATTTTATATTTAAAAAGAAAAGATAGAAGCCTTTTTTAACCAATCTTTCAATGATCTTTTATAATGTGGGAAGGAGTGCAATTGGCCGATAGTTCGAAACTTGGTCTTTATCTCCTCCTTTATGCAAACGAATTATTATTGCCGTCTTAAGACAGTTTGGATAAACCCCATTTTGGAATGACTTGTTAATTAAAGTAGTAAGATGGTTTAAT
Organism: Pissodes strobi; assembly: GCA_016904865.1. NCBI lineage: Eukaryota > Metazoa > Arthropoda > Insecta > Coleoptera > Curculionidae > Pissodes > Pissodes strobi. The sequence continues at coordinate 149,724 of MU183755.1, forward strand.
ATGCATTCCGGCAGGTTTGAGAACATTTTCAGGGTAACTCAGTCCCAGATGAGGATATGTTTTTAATGTCTCTAATTGTGCTGCTAAGCTCAGCAAATGCTACAGGCGTAAATAAGAAACCGTGTAAATTCACATTAGCATTAGAGAGATATGAAAGTGGATCATGAGAAGGAGTTATGGTGTTCATTAAATATTTAGCCACATTTACAAAGTAATTTATTAGGTTCTCAAGTGAATTAGCGATTGTGCCAGACAAAGAAGTCTTATTTCTTAAGTAATTCACAATAGACCATGATTCTTAACCAACGTTACCGGATTTACCCAACCTCTCATTATAATTAATGTCCTTGGCAGCTTTTATAGTCTTATGATAGACTTTTCTGTAAAGTTTCACGTAATCATGGAAAAAGACGCTGTCCGAATATTTTTTTAGGTGAGATAATGAACGCATATTCTTTGCAGATGTGCATAAGCCTTTAGTTGACCAGGGTTTACGTTGTTTAATTTTGATAGACCTAAGAGGAAAGGATTTGAGCGCCAGAGTAGATAAAGTTTTTAAAATCTAAAAAATTCGGTATCGACATCATCAGAGAGGACAACCGAGTCAGTTGTTAGACATAGGTGCTTGAAATTTAGAAATTTTTGTCCGAAAAAATACGGCATAATTTGCGTGAAGCAATTTTGCATTTGAATTTTAATGAAAATTCTGTTAATACTGCCTCATGATCAGAGAAACCCGAGTTAAAGACAGCACAGTCAACGAATTATGGATCAAAAGATGACACGACATAGTCTATATACTAGAATAACTAAAACTAGTTATTCTAGTTGGTAAGTTAATATGCATGATTATACCAAAAGAGTCTCAAATGGACCTAAGAGATTCTTAAGCAGCACCCACACTGGAAAATTCAACATTAAGGTCACCACACAAAATAAATTTACTTTTTAAAGGAAGGGACTCAAGCAAGCTCAGTAATCTTTGACTGAATATATGAGTGTCAGCGTGTGTTCTCTAAATACAACCAAGATAGAGGTCATAAGCATTATGAATTATGATAGACGATGGCCAATTCAAATACTTACTCAGACAATAAATTATTGAACTTAGTGACTGCCGAAAAGTAGTTGTTAGTAGAGATTATTATAGTACCTTCATGAGATAAATCACTTCTATTAAATCTAGTTACTGCAGTACATTTAACCAATGTTCAGTTATGGCAATGATTTCTGGAAAATTAAGCTCTTCTAATAAAAGAAATAATTCATTTGTTTTGTGTCTTAAGTAATGAATATTAATAAGAAAAACACTAGGCTTGCAATCATTTAATTTTTCAGGACGTGCTCGATCCTCTCTTCGCGTCAATCTACCAAAAAATTCCACCCTCTAAACGGAGAGCCAGTAGAAAAATAATTGCTATGACTTTCCCTAACCTTCTGAAGGTGTGGAAGTCATTCCGATAAAAAGAAAGACCTAAAGGCAGAGAGATCCGTTTCAACCTCAGCCGAAACAATACCGTAGGGGTCGTGGAAGCTATAATACAACTTACGCAAGGAGTCCACGTCACTAGGAGGTCCCTCTGAAGCTGGAGCTAATTTGATGCTAGTGTTGGTGTGCCTTTCAAAACACACTGGAAGGTTGGTCATGGAGATGGGCAAGGAATAGCCGAAGAGCCATTAATATGGAGGGGTCCCTTAGTCTAGCCAGCAAATAACCACCATTAGCCGCATCCAAATCACGCGACAGCCGCACTATAGGTGCAGTCATCAGGACCACATCCAGCCCACCATCCCATATCCAGCCCACCATCCCTCTTCGCACGTTTCTCCACAACAACCTCCATATTCACCAGTGCAAAAGACTTACAGGCGGCCAAAGCTTTCCTGTCAGAGCCAACCCCAATAGACCTCACCCCCCCAGGTATATGTACAGATGTGGAGTCAGAGCGTGGTGGTAGGCTTCGGCTGTCCAAAGTGCTCGGTGCTCAAACATGTCGGACAAAACAGAAATAGAGAATAGCATACAAGCTTGTACAGTGTATTAGATGTACAACGCATAACTATCTGGCCCCATATTTTGCCACATATTTTCTATTAAATAATAAAATTCCTGACCTGTTCAACGATCGATTCTTGTCAGAGAAAAATAGGTGAGTTCGGCATGGATGACATGAAGGAGACGAAGATAAAATATAGGTATCCCAGGCTTCGTTTGAATTATGGATGGGCCGAAGTAAAATCGCGGGTCGCGGTAAACATCCGATCGCCCCGCCGCGCAGGCGCAGTATCACACATTCTGCAATGTTTGCGTTCACGTTCGCATTAGCTGTATCACACATTCTATTCCCGCGTCACCCATGTCGTAACTTTTGCAACACGATCACTAGCTTACTCTATCCTAAAGAAGTTTAACTCCAAAAATTACAGATAACTACTGATAAAAATAGATGTGCTTGTGAACCAGACACCAGAAGTGAAATTTCATCCGCACAAAACAGACACAAAATTTCTTACAGGCCTCCATAGTAGTGCACAGTGTATTAGGTATATTTTTTTATGGCAGTGGCACACACACTAAAGGGAGATCCTATGGCACTCGACGAGCGATGTGTGTGCGAAGATGTTGATTGACACGGTTCTTGAATAGTTGTAGGTTGTAACTAGTGGGAAACAGATGTCCTGGGGGTGAGTTCCACAGTGATGCTGCTTGAGTCTTTGCTGCATTGAACTGGACCAAATTTCGGTCGCCCCACGTTTGAACTTTCTCCAGGTCTTGATTAATTGCTGTAATCTTCTCCTGTCTACGGTGATGAGTCTCAGTCGCTGGTAAGGGTTTTTCTGATCTAAGGTGGGAGACAAGGGTACTGTCATCTGCAAAACTGTAAACAGGATTATTCGTTTCGATCAGCAGGTCATTAATATAGATGAGGAACAGAGTTGGTGAAAGTATTGCGCCCTGAGGCACGCCCGCGTTGATGGTGAATGTGTCCGAGATGTGTCCATCAACTGCAACGTGCAGAGATCGGTTCTTAAAGAAAATGGCAAGCAGCATGCCAAACTCTGTCGAGTGCCTTTGAAATATCCAACGCAATCGCTCGAGACTCTCCGTAATTCTCAATTGCCCTACTCCATATATGAATGACATAGGCCCATATATCTCCTGTCGATCTCTCTTTGCGAAAGCCGTATTGATTATCGCTGATTATTCTGTTGTTCTCAAGGTACTTGAGTAGTTGCTGATTGACCACACGTTCCATGACTTTGGAGATTAATGGAAGCAAGGCAATTGGGCGTAAGACAGAGAAAAAAGCCTGGAAAAAAACGGGTGTTAGTTCGTTGGCGCAGTTCTTTAGCACGATGGCAGGTATTCCGTCCGGTCCTGATGCCTTTTGCGTATCTAGTTCTTTAAGGATTTTGTGAATATCACGGCGATGAAACTTGACTCCTGCCATGGTAGTGTTGATGTTCGATATGGTGGGGAGAGTCTTGCCTTGGGGGACGTCTAAGGTAGAGTGCGATGAGAACATTTTGGCGAGCATGTTTGCTTTTTCCTTGGTTGTAGTTGTTACTTACTGCCTTTGCTACCGACCAGAAATTTCTGGAACCACTGGGGCATTGCAAAAGTTTATTCATGATCCTTTGATTGTGTTTGTCCGTAGTTTCGTCGATCACACGTTTGCATTCGTTGCAAAATAATTGCGATTTTCAACGGTCTTATTTTGCTACCAGTACTTGTAGGCTTGCTGTTTCCTACCTACAGCTCTCTCGCATCTTCTGCCGAAGATTCGCAGCAGACTGACGGGTCGTCAGTGCCAAAGCAGACGTCGAGCAAGTGAAAATCTAGGTAGAACTCCCTTAGATCATCCCAGTTTGCAGAATTGTAATGCCAGATTTTGCGAATCAATGGTGGATCCTTCTGTATGAGTGGCAATTCACAAACCGTTGTAATAAGTTTGTGGTCGGAAGTGCTTAATGGCGGACCAACTGTAATTGTGTACTGGTCAGTATTGGTGGTTAGAAAAAGATCCAGGGGGGCGGCGAATTCGCCCTTCTCTGAGATTCGACTTGGTTCGTCTACAAGTTGAGTAAGCCCGCAGCTGATGGCAAATGCTTCAGCTTCTCTACCTTCCTTGTCGGTCTTGTTGTGATGTTTGAGCCAGTTGGTGTTCTGGGCATTGTGCCGCATAACTTTAGCTTTCCCGATATTTTACCCTGGCAGAATATACTATACATTTTTGTTTTATAGAAACTCGCTGACACGAATGGAAGAGCATACTATCATTAAACCCCGGCCCGTTCAGCGATTAATTCTTGTTAGAGAAAGTTAGGCGAGTTCGGCGCGGATAATGTGGAGAAATGGCAATAAATAAAGTTATCCCATGATTGGTTTGAATTGTGAACGAGCCTATCTACTTTCGATCGCACTGCATCATTTTATAACATTCGCGTCATACATTTTATAAAGTTTTCGTCATACATTCATCAGCTTGCTCTCCAGATAAAGAACTTCCACTTTAGAAAAATTTTACCAAGTTTTCGCTGCTTTGGCAGATTTTACAGTTAAAAAGTGGAGAACGCGCTGTGCGAACGCGAACTTATTGCATTACATATAAGATATTTTCTCGAAATCGGCCAAATCCTGGGAACGTGTGCCGTGAAAATATCTGTAAAACTGGAAGATATCTGCCACATATCTGTGGAATTTCAGACTATCCAGATCCCGGATCAACACCGGGTTGCCGACGAGACGCACTGCTCTCTTCTGAATGGACTCCAGAAGCTTTGAGGTGTGCTTTCTGGATGGAATCCAGAAGCTTCGGGGTGTGCTTAGGTGAGGCAGGATTATGACTGAAAATTAACTCACAATCATTCAATGTTAATATCATACAGTTATACGCCCTAACTTCGGAATTAACCGAAAAAATCATCGCATCATTCTACGAACAGCTAGAAACTACTATAAATGACCTTACAAGAAATTAAATCCATATTGTGCAGGGAGACATGAATGCGAAAGTCGATCGAACAGCTATGGCAGACCAGCAATTTAGAGAAGTAATTGGAAGTTTTCGTTTGGGCACCAGGAATGAGCGGGGATAGCGAATGCTCCAACTTTGTCAAGATCAAAACTTAACTGTGGCAGCAACATGTCAGATGCCTATACACATGGAAGTCGCCTGGGGATAGGTGTAGAAACCAAATTGACAACGTTATGGTTAGATCGCGTTGGAAAACCTATCCTGGCGCTCAATGCGGATCCGACCACCAGCTTCTCTTCATGCAATTTAGACTGCGCCTGAAGAATATCCGACAACGACAAAGAAGGCTTACAATCACAAACGACAATAAAGATTTGTTCCAACATGAAATACAACACCAATTGTCCAGAGACGTAAATAAAATCATGGAAATACAAGACCCAAACTAAGAATCAGAAGATTTGAAAAAGGTCATTAAGGAAACGGCCAAGTCAGTTCAATATAAGACGGATAACCCCAACCCTCTCAACAAAATCTGGATAACGCAACGAACTCTTAACACAATCGCAGAATGAAAATAAATGAAAAAGGAAGGGTTAACAACACAAAACTCAAAAGACACTTACAGAAAACTATGCAAACAAACTTAGAGAGAATGTCGAAAAGATAAAAATAACTGCACAAGAAACTCTGCACCGAAATAGAGGAACAGCAAAATTTTAATGAAACTCGCGACCTTTACAAAAAAGTGAACTTACACGAAAATTTAAACCAAAGACATCCTCCTTCGAGGATGAAAACGGTAATGTTCTATGGGAAGACAAATATATACTGCAGCGATGGAAACAATACTGCTAAGTACTATATAAAGAGGAAGCAGGACAAAATAATCAGGAGCAGATACGGCTCACTAAACCAAAGACATCCTCCAAGAGGCACGTGATCCGGAAAAACCACTTAGCGCTTTCCAGCTCTGGTTGGGTGGTTATTCACCGGACGCTGCGAGTAGGCTTATGCATTTACCACCTAGGGCCGCTGCCAGTCGAAGTGTCGGTCTCAGACTTATTCTTTGGTGATCCCTTGTCTCAAAAATGGGGTTTGTTGGGTCACTCCTCAATGCCTGAAAGAGGACGATTGGTCTAGGTCCATTACCTGGATGGGGCCCATGCACAGGCAAAATATATTTCACTACTATATTTACAAATAAACAAGAAATCTCACTTAAAATTTTCAAACACTTCTACAGCAAACTTGTTTATCATTAATACCTATATAATACAGTACCGCATTTCACCACGTTACCAACTCTTTTTTCACCAATAACAACACAAAACAATTTTATTGCTGTAGCAATATTAATAGCACTAACGATTTTACTTTTTTATCTTTTGATTTTTGACTGTATTGTAGTTTGTCTTTTAGAATTTATGTTTCTGTGATTCTACTACTTGTTTTTTTACATATTTATATCCTGTGCCCTGCCAAACAAGCGCGAAGCAAAACAATTATGGATGAAAGAAGAAATTCTAAAACTTATGGATGAAAGAAGGCAAAACAAGAACAACATTAAAGAATATGCTAAACTAAACTTCCAAATTAGAATTAAAATCAAAGATGCAAAAGAAGAGTGGTGAAAAGGAAACTGTGAGGAGATAGAGGAGTATGAAAAGAGGTATAATGCATATTAAAATCAAAGAAATGACAGGTCTAAAAAGGCATAAATTATTCACCGTACTGAGAAATAGAGAAGGGAAGCTCTTAACAGATATCAACGAACAACTTACAGAATGGACAAATTACATCAAAACCCTTTTTTACGACACTAGACCGGAATTAAGTCTTGATTTTGCAGAAAACATAGGACCAGAAATCCTTAAAGAAGAAGTGATTCATGCCATTCAACAGACCAAAAGTGGAAAAGCGAGGGGTCCCGTTGAAATTCCCATCGAACTGCTAATGTTAATTGATAGTGACTCCATCGACATCATTGTTGATCTCTTTAACGCTGTATATACGACAGGCATCATTCCTAAAGAGTGGCTCCAATCTACATTTATAACGCTGCCCAAAAAACCAAACGCCAAGTGTTGATCTGAGTACCGAACGATTTCACTGATGAGCCATACACTTAAAGTTCTATTGCGTATCATTCACAATAGAATTTATGCAAAATTAGATATAGAAATAAGTGACAACCAGCTAGGGTTCAGAAAGGGTATAGGTACAAGGAAAGCACTGTTTGGATTAAATGTCCTTATGCAGAGATGTCTGGACGTAAATTAAGATATATACATTTGTTTTATAGACTTTGAGAAAACATTTGACAGAGTTCAACACGAAAAACTGATAGAAATATTACAAAGAAAAAATATGGATACTCGGGACATAAACAACCTGTACTGGGGACAAACAGCTAGAGTTAGATGACTATTTATCTGAAAATATAGAAATACAGCGTGGTGTTCGGCAGGGGTGCATTTTGCCTCCTCTCCTTTTCAATGTTTACAGTGAAACAATCTTGAGGAAGCTCTTGCAGAAGGATACGAAGGAATAAAAATAAACGGTCAATAATTTAACAATTTTAGATATGCCGACGTTACAGTAGTAATAACAGACAGCATAGAAGATTTGCAAAATCTGCTGCAAAGAATGAATGACTCTTGTAAACGATATGGACTCAATATGAATTTGAAGAAAACAAAGTATATGGTTATCACAAAACAAAAACATATAGACGTAAACTTAACAATTGATAACACTCCAATTGAAAGAGTACAACATTAAAAATATTTAGGCACAATAATAAATGAAACTGCTGAACAGTTACAAGAAATAAGGGCCAGAATTGAGATAGCCAGAAAATCTTTTATCAAACTCAAGTTTCTTTGCAACAAAGACATGAACTTAAAATTGTGGACAAGAATACTTCGATGCTATGTATTTTCAACTCTATTATACGGTGCCGAAGCATGGTCACTTAAAACAGCTGAAATAAACAAACTGGTAGCGTTTGAAAGATGGTGCTATCGTCGCATGTTGCGGATTTCGTGGGTCGACAGAGTTACAAATGTCGAAGTGCTGCGTCGTATGAACAAAGAAGAAGAGATTTATAAAACGCTAAAGAAAAAGAAACTCGAGTATTTTGCACACATTATTAGAGGTTCAAAATATCAATTGCTGCAAAATATTATGGAGGGAAAAATTCAAGCAAGGCGTTGTCAGGGTAGAAGAAGAACCTCATGGTTGAGAAACCATGACGTCCAATGAACTGTTCCGTGCAGCTGCAAATAAAGTGCGCATAGCTATGTTGATAGCCAACCTCTGTTAGGAGATGGTACGCGAAGAAGAAGAAGATCCCGTGTTTAACATAATTTGATATTTCAAGGGTGTCGACGGAGTTGATACATGTCCTTCTTTATTGAAACAACTAAGCTTAGCGAATAGCAGCTAACAAGAACCTCATGTTTATTTCACCCAATTGTAAAACCTGTTCAGCATATAGAGTAGCACGTAGCCCTGAGCATGCCTCTTGGGCAATTTAATTGAACCTTCTCAAATCCCATTTGGCGTTGGGTTTCTTTTACGTGCAAATGTCAATTAATTTAATATCTAGCATGTTTCTATGTATATATTTTGTAGGATCCCTATTAAATTACTTTATGTTGGGCTTTGTAATAAATAAAAAATTCATATATTTTATATTAAAAGGAAATACATAGTGAGACTTGAGAAAAACCGGAGAAGAATGCTTAGAAGATACGGGCAAAAATCGAACAACATTATTACTTCTCTAGCTTTGGGTATTATTTCACAAAACGCCTTTCTTCAATTAATTTTTTCGAAAAATTGTGGTTCGAAACATTAAGTAATTATTGCAAAATAGGAGGTAACGCTTTACAATTAAAATACCTTCATGTTTTGGTAGTAGAATGTACCTGTATAATTTACTTTAATTAATATACTTAACAATTCTAAACAGAAACAAAAATATTAGAACCCTCAGTAGTACGACGTTGGTTGGGAAAGAACGCGCTGAAGCATAATATATGTTTTAATGAAGGGACTATACTTTATATTTAGTCAGACAGGATATGCGCTCATTAATTGTGGTGTAATAATGCACAAAACACACGACATGATGAGAGGGTTGTGCTTACGTGTCTTCTTTACGATTTTTATCGTCCTATACGGTTGTAGCGTGTTTTCAGGGACAAGGGTCTTTACAGCACGGTAGTAAAATTGGAACTTTTAAAGCCCGTAAATTCCTTTTTCCATTACGATAATTTTATATTGGCATTGCTTGCCTACGCTACGTTTATCACGCTGAGGCCAATAAAAGCCTGCAGAGCATTCGAATATATTTTCATTGAAATTTGATAAGATAAAAGTAATGATATAAATAATTCCATACTCAACTTAATAAACACTATCTGTGAGGATTAAAAGATTCCCAAAGACTATTATACCTTTATCCGAGATAGGGTTAAACACCCAATAGTTGCCCTCCCGCCCGTGTGGTACCACCAAATAAAAATATAATTTTAATAAAGTACGCTTTCCTAGATTTTTTAATATACATATTACGAAAATCATACAACATTGTCTAATATAATGAATGTTTTGACAATTAGCTCCCTACAGCCGTTATTCCTGCAAAGAGAATCATTTTAAATTAGTCTCGAATTCACCCCAATTTTAAGCAAATTTGCATGGTAAGTGGTGCCTTTCGTTTATGGCATTTGCACTAATCTCTTACACTATAAATATATTAATAACTAGGATAAACACTACAGACTACAGTTGTTGGCACTTTAAAGATGATTTGTTGATCATGTTTTCTAATATTGTTAAGGGATCATATTCAGTATATCTAGAAGAAAAAGATGCAATATCGTATTTACACAGTTGTTGGCACTTAGCTACATAATAATAAAATAAACAAAATATAATATATTGAAAAAAATGTATTTAGAAATTTTTATATGAAAATACAAATTTAGCACCTATTCGATTCTGCTAATATTGTAATGAAATATTAAAGTACACAACAGAACAAAAATTATAAGACTGCCAAGAATGTAAAGCTTAAAAAATAGTTCTGAGACTGTCTCTAGATTTAAAAAATATATAAATTTTCGAGTTTCACTGCTATTATACTCTCCATCATCAAAAATAATGTTTCTAAAGGAGTAATTTTATCTTTCTCTTTATTGTTGCCTCCTGTGACATTTGAATCTTCTAGGATAAATATTTCTATATCTTTAACATTGCTTTAGTGACAATGCGCTGCTAAATTATCATTTTTAACTTCTTTAAATTTCGAATCCTTGTTTTTTTATTTGTTCTTATATCGTCTTTTGATACTTTTGGGTTAAATGATTCTAATACATTTATTTTAGACTTTACCTACAAAACCTTCTTTACCAACAAAAACCGTCCTAACCATTTTGAATGTATTTGTTAAATTTTCCTCTATTTCCTCCTTGTTTTCTTTTGCCTTTAGTACTGTTTTTATCTAGTCAAATAGTAACTTCAAAGTTATAGTTTCTTTGACAATTATTTGCCTCCGTTGGTGGATTGTCTGAGACACGAGGCGGCTAGAGCGGCCATGAGATTGGCTGATGTGGGGATGTGGGACAATGGCTTCTGTCATGGGCATTGTGATCTATGGCGGGGCTTGTCTGGGGACCTAACCATTCTGGATATGCCAGGTGACGCGATTGTCCCTGAGATAGGCTTTCAGGGACTAAACTTCCTCTTCCCTATGAAGGAGGGTTGGATAGAGGGAAGGACGGGATCCTGGGATGGGCTAGTCTGGTTCACAGACGGGTCCGCAATGGGAACACTGTACCGAGGGCGGGAATTATCCGCTCCACTGGGCGAGCACACTACGGTTTTCCAAGCGGAAATTTTTGCGAGCATGATGGGGGTCTGAGAGTCGCTAAGGCTCACCCAAGTAACAAAAGATGCTTTAATATGGTTTTCAAGACGTTGTTACAGCCAAATAAATAAGACTTACTTAAAACCTTCTGCTCTAGACAACCTCTTGAAGGCAAGATAAATGTCCTCTTGCAGCAAAAGGGATGAGGGTCTCAAGACCAAATCTTATAGCTTGTATAAAACCAACTTGCCTTGAAATCGATTCTATTATCATTGCCTTCAAGGCAATCATAATACTTTTAGCAAGTGTGATTTAAAACCATAGGATTTATAGTGCTCTAAGATTAGGATGATAAGAACTTTGACATTTATAATATCTTTAGATAAAATTATCATAACCTGTAAACCAGTTACATCAAACAAATGTCCGTCATGTGATGTCGTCTAGTCGGTGATGCATTCCAACTCCTAAAAATAAACATGGAGGAAATGCAATACCAAATCTGGTAAATTCGCCGAAATAGGAGACTAAAATTATAAGGCAGTCGACTTTTTCGATGAAATATGGAAAGATACCTTCTAAAAATTAAAGCGCCTTAAATGTACTGCTTCTTTAAATAATTAAATTATTATTGACTAATTCTAAACAAGGTTTAATTATTATAAACAAACTTAAAAATGTTTGCTTCTAATCTTATATTGTATTACTGTTAATATCCTCTTATTTTTTAAGGTAGGAACTGCGAAATTTTGATAAAATTATTGAATAATATTAGGTACCTCCCTAAAATATTTCCAATATGGAGGCTTGTGCTGTTTGTAAAAAATATGGCTTCTTATCATTTAAAACCTCAAGGTTTCTAAGAAAGAAGGCATAAATCCTATTAGTTTTGTCATAACATTTTATTTACTGTAATTAATCTGTATACTCCTAAGTGTTCCTTAGAGTAAAGCTTCTTAGTCTTGACCAAGGTTGTTCGGCCTCCTCATAAAACTACTTGGCCTTATAACGGTGTCGCATAAGTCTTCTAGCGCTTTGATCAAGTTTTCCGCGCCCAATTAGATCATCATACCCTCAAATTTTGTCCAGTTTTATATTGATCTACATTTCCATTTATTATCTTTACAGATTGCAATTTTATTTTTTTCTTAATTACCTCTTCTTTTAACTTGTAAGTATTTATGTGAAATATTTGCCATTTTTAAGAAATTATATTGAACACCGCTACTGAATCACGACAGATAGGCCGAATGACAAGATGGCCGTTCTAAAAAAGCTCTAGGCGGTGGGGGTAAAAGTAATGGTTTAAGAAAGCAATAGAAAAGTCCAATAGGATTTTTTAAAGATTATATGGTCTTAATGAAGATATATTCCCAGTAATCCTAATACAGTCTTTTAAGTAGCCAATCTAAGACTTGAGCTTTATTGCCTTCTTATATAAAACTGCAAGTTTTATGAAGTGCTTAAAGAATATGTTTTAAATCCGACTTAAAGCTATAGTCTTAAGCCAGATTATTTTAAGACTAAACAGACTTTAAACCCTCCAGAAGAACAACAAGTTTTAAAATTGATATCACAAAAGCCTCGTTAAAGCTAACACAAGAGTGACCGGTTTCAAGTCCATGGGCACTTAATATTATTGCTGTCAAGGCTGCTTTAAAACTTATTTTCAAGAATAAATGGACTTTAAGATCTGTTAGCATGTTTGAAGGAGTTCATAAAAGCCCAGTACTTTTACCGACCATTTTAAAACTATTTTAAAGCTGATATAAATCTAACTAGCATTTAAATGGTTACTTGGGCAATGTCGGTGGCAGGAGGATTTTATTCTGCTCCGAAAGCAAGGCTGCACTCATGTCATTGAAGTCGGTCCTCATGCGCTCCTTGTTGGTAAGGGAGTGTAGAAGCTGGCTGATTGAACTTGCAAAGCTTAAAAAGGTTACGCTGGTCTGGCTACCGAGACACTCGGTTGTACCGGGAAACGAGGCCGCTGACGCCTTAGTCAGAGAAGGCCCCACACGCGGATACTTAGGGTCTGATCCCTGTGTGGGGATCATCCAGAGTGTTCACAAAAGAGCTTTGGAGACCTGGATGGAGGATCGGGCCGAAGAGATATGGCGGATGGCTCCGGGGATGAGATAGACGAGGGTCATGATACATTGGCCTGCGATGAGTCTCGCCAGGGGGTTGTTGTGCCTATCAAGGAAGGGGTTCAGGGCCCTGGTAGGATTCTACACAGGGCACTGTGGGCTTAGAGGGTACCTGACTCTGCTGAGAATGGCAGAGGAAGGGTAGTGTAGATGATGCATGAAGGACAATGAGACCTCATACCATCTACTTACGGAATGCCTCGTCTTCGCGTGGGCAAGACTCAGAATCTTCGGCGGGACGCAGATCGAGTCAGATTCAGTGCGTCGTGTTAGTCTGAAGGAGATGCTGGCTTTCTTCAGGAAGGCTGAGATCCTGGAGGTTCTTTAATGTGGGCTGGGGGCACAACGGGCCCAATTGGTGGCCTAAGTTCAAGACCCGCTAGGGGCCACCCCTTCTGTTACTGATACTGATACTGATTTTTTTTAAATTTTTTTTATTGTTTCTAATCAAAGCAGAGGGTTTTTATAGTTGACAACCTTCTACTCTCTTTCACTTTCTGTCTTCTCTTTATTTTCCTCTTTTTGAAACCGTTTGTCTTTTCGAACGTTCTGCTATTGATTAGATGTCAAACCCAAATACCACTCGTTATTTGATAATACTTGATTTTCATAATGTTCGGGTTTATTTGGCATGGACAATTTTTCAACAGGAAGCAATCTAAATCACTTTACGTCACAGAACAAATATGACTAGGAATATCTTTTATGTCAAAATCTTGAATAGTAGCAGCAGTTAAATTATTTTCTTCTGCGTCAGTATTATTTAAACCATTATTTTAAGAGCCTGCCTAAACCGGACTGCTCTGTCAAAGCAGTAGTTTTCTCTTTCTCTTTATTGTTGCTTTTTACGATATTTAACCTACAAGATGGTTAAACATTTCCTTATTTTAACATTCTCTAAGTGACCATGAGCCGTTAAAATATCATTTTTAGCTTCTTTAAATCCGAATACTTATTGTCTTGCTTTCTTCTTATAACGTCTTTTGATAGTTATTGGGTAAATTGTTCATTTACACCTATTTTAGACTTTCTATTAATTTTGTCGCTATTAAATATTAAATAATGTCTCTTTATTGTTTTCTTTTGCGTTTGGTACTGTATTTACCTTGTCAAGTGGTATCTTTAAAATTATATTTTCGTTTAAATTGTTTTTGGTTTTTCTTATTTCTAATCAAAGCAGAGGATTTTCCTAGTTGAGACTGTTCTAGCCTCTTAGTTTTCTTTCTTCCGTTTATTTTTCTCTTTTTTAAGCCGTTTGTCCTTTTGAACTTTCTACTATTCATTAGATGTTAACACAAAGAGCATTTTTCCGCTGATCTTAGTGCCTTTTCTTTGAGGTGTGACAGGCCATATTAAATATTGCCTGATTATTAGTGTATAACTAAATTCAATAATTAAGGCCGGTAGGATAAACGACCCTTCGTTATTTAATTGATTTTCCTTACACTCTGATTTAGTTGGATGGGTACTTCTTCAACAAGAAGCAATCTAAATTACGATGGGTCTAAGAATAGCTAATAATAGGAATATTTTCTTTGTCAAAATCTTAAACAGCAGCAGCATTCAACCCTGTGGACTCTTACTCCGCATGGGTCTGTTTTTGACGATATTTCCGATTTCCACCGCAGTGTGTCACTACCCCACTAAGAAGCTTCTCGGCTCAACCCGACACGCGACGAATCGATTAGCATCGATTTGCAATTGGTAGAAATTTTAGATTGCGGACTATGAGTCCGCGCGTGGTTTTTTACGTTCACACGAGTATAGAGCATCTTCTAACTTTTCGATGCAAAAGTTGCGGCCATGCGTAGTGGCGAAACAAGAATAGGTATTTTTATGGCTTTGCAAGGCCCTCCGCTCGCTTCGCTCGCTACGGGGGCGCAACCAACAGAAACTAACCAAAACTAACACAAGGCATGCCCAAAATTAAGAAAAAGAAAATAAATCAATAAATACCGACATAACCTTTAAAAAGTAAACAAAACATGTCTTGCCACCGACGAGAATAGAACCCGGGACGTACGAGTGGCAATCAGAATGTCTAACTACTACACCAAGAGAGGCATTGAAAGAATTTCGCTAGACCGTAAAGACTTGGGCAATTCTGATACATTCTGCATTACGCATGTCCGCAGCTTTTGCACCAAAAAATGTTAGTAGGTGGCTTAAACCCTTGTTTTACGTTCTAGTTTTTATTCAGGGGTCAAATAATGCCAGCTAAATTAGAACCACTTCTAAATGTGCGATTTACTTTAAATTTGGTATTCTTACATAGTTTGCGTGACAATACAATTCAACATCTTCAATTTTTAAAATTGAAAATGGTGGCTACAAGATGGCGGACAAATTTTTTTATGTATTTATTGTCCGATTCAATTGATAATTTGCATCAGGGCGTTTTCGGGGCCAAAGATTACGAAATTGCTGTCAAATTTTTTAAATTCGAAATGGCGGATACAATATGGCGGACAAATTTTATTTATGGTTCGATTCGATTGAAAATTGATATTCGGAAACTTTCGGGATGAAGGAGAAAGAGTCGTTGTAATAGCTTGCCGCCACCTATCCATTAATTGTACCAAACCAAATGTCAATGCGCTCTTCTAGCGAAAAGCTTTTAGGTCAGTCAATCGACATTGATAAACTAATTTAATTTTAGTTTCAAACAAATTTAATGTTATTTTCTTCCTTTAGTGCAATCATAATAAAAGATTTTTTTAAAAAAGTGTTTTTATTTATCAAAAAATGCAATAGAAACCAAAAATTTATATTTTCAGTTATGCGGAGTGTGAGCCCCCACGCGACCCTTGTATCCTAAATAATAGCGCGACTACTGTAGGGTTAAAAGTAGTATTTTTCTCTTTCTCTTTATTGTTGCTTCTTGCAATATTTGAATCTTGTAGGTTATATATTTCATAAACTTTAATATTTTCTAAGTGACCATGAGCTGTTAAAGGATCATTTTTAAATTCTTTAAATTTTTGTTTTCTTGCTTTGTTCTTATAATGTCTTTTACTAATTTGTGGTTAAATGGTTCTTCTACATCTATTTTAGACCTTCTACCAACCTTGTGGCTATTACATATTCTTTCCTTTTTGTTTCTTTCGCGTTTCGTACTATATTCATTTTGTAAATTTTCCTTCAAAATTATTTTTGGTTTTATATTGTTTCTGATCAAAGTAGATGATTTTCCTAGGTGAGAATATTCTAATCTTTTCGCCTTCTTTCTTCTTTTTAATTTTCTCTTCAGTTGTTTGTCTTTTATATGTTCTGCTATTGACTAGATGTCAACACAAAGGATACTTTTTCGCTGATCTTAGTGCCTTTCCTTTGAGGTGTGACAGTCCATGTTAAATATGCGCCTATTATTCGTGTATTACTAATTTGATATTTAAGGCGGGTAGATTAAGTTACCACTCGTTATTTGATAATACAGTAATGTATGGATAATCCGAACAGAAAGTTGGCAGACCCCGTTCGGTTTATCAAAACCTTCGGATTATAGAATTCATAATAAATGATATATTAATCAAACAAATACATTCCCACCACAAAAAAATTTGGTGTCAATGGCAATAACAACTTTCATTTATGTTTATACATATGTATTTAAAAAAAAAACAAACTTCTAAGGAAATGGAAAATCTTACATACATTGGATACATATTGCAAATACAAAATATTCAGTAAAAGTACAGATTACAGAATTCGGAATTCAGGATGTTCGGGTTATGGATATCATTTTGCTCAATGTGGCGGTTCGGATTATAGGGGGTTCGGACATACATTACTGTATTTGATTTTCATTACGTTTTAGTTTATTTGGATGGGTAGTTCTTCAACAAGAAGCAACTAAATTATGTTGGGTCTAAGAACAGAGAATAATAGGAATATTTTCTATGTCAAAATCTTGAACAGTAGCAACATTCAAATTATTTTTTGCTGCGTCAATATTATTTGAACCATTATTTTAAGAGCGCAAACCGTAGTGTTCTGTCGAAGTAGCATTCTTGTCCTTCCCTTTATTATTGGTTACTGCGATATTTAAATCTTTCAGGAGGACGATGAGACCTCATACCATCTACTTACGGAATGCCCCGCCTTCGCGTGGGCAAGACTCAGAACATATTTCATATTTAGCTTTGTCTAAGTGATCATGAGCTGTTGAAATGTCATTTTTAACTTCTTAAAATTCCAAATCCTTATTTTCTAGCTTTGTTCTTATATCAAGCTTTGATAATTTTGGGTTAAATGGTTGTCCTACTTCTATTTTAGACTTTCTATTAATTTTATTGCTTTCACCATTCTTTATCAACAAAAAACGTCTTAATCATTTTGGTAGCATTTAGTATATGTCCCTCTTGTCCCTCCTCGTTTTCATTTGCGTTTAGCTAATCAATTGTTAATTTTAAAATTATATGTTTTTCCACAGTTATTTTTGGGTTTTTATTGTTTCTAATCAAAGCAAGATGAACATGAAGCCATATAAATCACGGTGCGTCTCAGAATTGAAAATATTAGGAATATTTTCTATGTCAAAATCTTGAAAAGAAGCAGCATTAAAATTATTTTCTTCTGCGTCAGTACTATTTAAACTATTATTTTAAGAGACTAAACCTTATTGCTCAGTCGAAGTAGTATATTTCTCTTTCTCTTTATTGTTGCTTCCTACGATATTTCAATCTTATTTTAACATTGTTTAAGTGACCATGAGCTGTTAAAATATAATTTTAGCTTCTTGCTTGCCTTGCTTTCTTCTACTAACGTATTTTGATATTTTTTGGTAAAATCGCTCATTTACATCTATTTTAGACTTTCTATTAATTTTGTCACTATTACATTCTGTCTCTTTCTTATTTTTTTCCGTTTGATACTGTCTTTATCAAGCCAATCGGTCATTTTGATTGACTATTGGTGTATTACTAATTTGAATAATTGAGGCCAGTAGAATAAGCGACCATGCTTTATTTAATAATAATTGATTTTCATTATGTTCTAGTTTATTTGTATGTTTAGTTCCTCAACAAGAAGCAATATAAAATATGATGTGACTAAGAACAGATAATAATAGGAATATTTTCTATGTCAAAATCTTGAACATATCATTTAAATTATTTTCTTCTGCGTCAGTATTATTTAAACCATTATTTTAAGAGACTAAACCTGATTGTTCTGTCAAAGTAGCATTTTTTAATTTTTTTTTATTGTTGCTTCCTGCGATATTTAAATCTTTCCGGTTAAACACTTGTTCATCTTTAACTTTGTCAAAGTGACCATGAGCTGTTGAAATGCCACTTTTAACTTCTTTAAATTCCAAATGCTTGTTTTCTAGCTTTGTTCTTATATCCTGTTTTGATAATTTTGAATTAAAAGGTTATTCTGCATTAATTTTAGACTTTCTATTAATTTTCTTGCTTTCACCACCTTTATCAACAAAATCTGCCTTCACCATTTTGATAGTAATTATTATATTTCCTTTTTCTTCCTCCTGGTTTTCTTTTAAGTTCGGTACTGTCTTTACCTTGCCAATTGACAACTTTAAAATCATATTTTTATATTATTTTTGATATTTTATTGCTTCTAGCCAAAGCAGAGGAACAAGAAGCAATCTGAATCACGATGAGTCTCAGAACAGATAATAAGAGAAATATTTTCTATTTCAAAATCTTCAATAGTAGCAGCATTTAAATTATTTTCTTCAGCATCAGTATTATTTAAACCATTATTTTAAGAGCCTAAACCATATTGCTCTATCAAAGTAATATTTTTCTCTTTCTCTTTATTGTTGTTTCTTGCAGTATTGAAATATTTTTGGTTAAACATTTTCTTATCTTTAACCTTGTCTAAGTGATCATTAGCTGTTAAACTGTCATTTTTAACTTCTTAAAATTTCAAATCCTTATTTTCTAGCTTTGTTCTTTAATATTTTTCTTTTTCTCCTCATTGTTGTTTTCTGCAGTATTTAAATACTTTAGGATAAACATTTCCTTATCTTTAACGTTGTCTGGCATTTTTAGCTTCTTTAAATTCAAAACCCTTATTAATTAATCCATTATTTTAAGAGCCTAATCCTGATAGCTTTGTCTAAGCAGTATTTTTATTTTTCTCTTTATTGTTGTTTTTTGCGCTATTTAAATCTTCTAAGTTAAATATTTACTTCTTCATCTCTAACATTGTGTGACCATGAGCTGTTAAATCCGAATCCTTGTTTTTGCTGTCTTTTACTTTCTATTAATTTTGTCGCTTCTGCATTAACTTTCCTTCTTGTTTTCTTTTGATACTGTATTTATTTTGTCAATAGGTAAGCTCAAAATTATATTTTCTTTTAAAATTATTTTTTATTTATTGTTTAAGCAGAGTATTTTTCTAGTTGAGATTGTTCTAGCCTCTTTCGCTTTCTGTCTTCTTTTTATTTTTCTCTTTTTTACGAGTTTGTTCTTTTGAACGTTCTACTATGGATTAGATGTCAACGTAACATTTTTTCGCTGATCTTAGTCCGTTCCCTTTGAGACAAACAATGTTAAATATTGCTTGATTATTGGTTTATTACTAAATCGAACATTTGAGGCTGGTAGAATAAGTGACCACTCGTTATTTGATATTAATTGATTTTCATTATATTCTGGTTTATTTGACATGGGTAGTTCTTCAACAGGAAGCAATCTAAACCATGATGTGTCTCAGAACAGATAATAATAATAATTAATCAGCAAATAGCACATAATGGTATTATACGGAAATGCGGCATTAGCAAGACTCAATAAACTTGTATTCCAAGTAGCAATGGAAATCAAAATTCGATGAGAACGTGCGCGAATAAATTTCGCCAATATGAAGAACATTTTGGGTAGTCATGATTTGAGTCTCAATCTTCAATTGAAAATGGTGCTCTATTGTTTTTTCGATCCTGTTATATACAATTTTATTCACAAGAGAATGAAAAAAGAAAGACAACATGTTTTTAGGAAAATATTGTGGTGTGACGAAAGCACCTTCATTACTTCAAACGTTTATGATCGAAACAATGTTCGGTTTAGGGATATTCAGAACCCTCACGCCTTTAGAGAAATACCGTTCCAGGATCGAAGCTTATTACATGTGTGGTGCGACATCTTAAATTATCAAATGATTGGCTCAATTATTTGTGATGGGAACTTGACTGGCAAAAAATACCTTAATACATGAACAAACGAAGAAATTACTTGAAAACTTACCACTACGGCAATACCGAGACCTTCTCTGGTATCAGGATGAAGCTCCACCACATAATGGTGTGCCTGTAGTTAAGTGAAAAGTATGAAACAGGGATTAGTGGTAATGGACTCATTCGATGGCCTCCAAACAGCCCAGATTTCGTATCCCTTAATTCATTTATGTGAGCATTATTGAAAGATATATTTTATGAAAATATTGAAAAACTGCGATTATATTAATGATGCAAATGAAATTGACAGGCCGTATATCGTTAATGCTATAAATAAAATAGAAGATCATTATAGAGAGTGCTTTAATAGAAATGGGGGTCATATTGAGCAATAGTTATTTATTAATTCCATTCCTCATACTTTTTTTCCATTTTTAGGGTCCACATTTTTTGGAACAGAGAATTGTGCTCTTACAACACATGAATTCATATGTCTAGTGTTTTATCTAAAAAAATAATAGTTATGCAGAAATATTATATTTTCGATGTTCAATTGTTTTTTGTGATAACGAATTCTAAAAATATAGATTAATATATATATTTTTTGAATTTAGAATTTTTTACCAAATCTTCAAACAAATGTTGTAAGTGAAGAATAAACCCATGAAAAATGACCCTGTGCTGAAGACTATACTTTTCACACTTTTTGCCTGCGATATTTTTTCAAAAAATGCAACTTATAATACTTTAAGTCGTATTTTACCATCTATTCATTTGATAGTATACTTTTTAGGAGTAGTTGCGAATTAATTTTTAAGCCAGTCCTAGAAAAACAATAGTGTGAAAGTATTGAAGATTAATAAACAGCAAACTAATAATACAGTTGCGACGAAATTCTTTTGCTCTCAGGGGTATCTTTTATTCTTGGGGAACGGCAAATTTATTAGTAGTTAAACGGAAAAACAAATCTAGATGCTTCCGATAAAATGCTCTTTTATTAGAAATTAGGATCTCTTTTCTGCAATAAGCACAATATAAGAAGTGGACTTACAACTTCAGACTCGGCAGGCAATTTCGAGTAATCGATTATATGCAGTAGGATATAATAATAATACAAAAGAAAATAGTGACTCAGTGTTATTAATTAGAATATTATCTTTTTCGAACGATCAGCAATTCAAAATTACGAGATTTATATAGAGTGAAAATGTAATTATAATAGAAGCGCGAGAAGTTAGCAAACTCGATGAGAGATTCAGGCTCCAAAGTTCAGCAGGAAATGAAACTTTTACTTAAAGTTTAAAGCTTAGATTTAGCGAAGGCGCGTATGCATGCTCTAGCTAGAACGACGATATCTCAAATGCACACATATGTTCGACAAAAAGCTGAAGGCTTGAATTATACTGTAATCAAATACTAGTTTATTATATGACGATATAAACCTATGCAAGTGTGCAAGATAATATTTTGCTAATATTCATGCATTTCCTATAAAAGCGCGCTTGCAATCGTATAGTTAAGATTATTGACTTTCGGTCGTCACCGAGTTACTTGGTCTTCACGTAGTTTAAGAAAAGTTCTATTAGCTTTCGTTCTTCACCGAGCTACTTAGTATCGCGCAGTTTCAAGTAAATTTTAGTTTTTTAAAAATAAGTTATGTCATTATCGAAATAAAATTGGCGCAGTCGGTAGGATTTGTCGGCGATATTATTGGATTGTCAGAGCGCCTGAAAACGGCAGTACGTAAAGGAAATTTCATCATGAAAAGACTTAGCGTGTGAACAGTGTGGATAATCCGTAGCTTTACTCTGTTTCAACATTTTACCGACAATCAACCAACCAACATCCAAGCGAGTGTCTCAGAAGTGGATACCTGCCTCCATCAAGTGAGCTCCAGTTCTTTTCAAACTTCAGGAACTCAGCTGTCAATCCAGACCCTATTAGGCACGTTAACCTACAACGTCCACACAGGATTAGAAGACGCTTTTGGGCAGAGAATCCATAACGCCAACCGTAGAATAAGAACTTCAAGATCTTCAAGAACTTCGAGAGCTTCAAGAACCTCGAGAACTTCAAGAAACTTTGAACATAAACTACAATTAAGGAATAAGTTTTGTTTAGGTTTAGAAATAAGTTTTGTTTTTCTTTTTAAATTTTAATTTTTGAAATTTAATTTTAAATTTCGGAATTTTGAAAATTAAATTAAACCATAATGGCTAAAGCTTTAAGATCAACTATATTATTATTAAAATCCTTTCATGGTAACCCTTGCCATTTAGAAGCATTTATAAATCAAATAGATACATTTCACACAAGATATTTTAATAATGATGCAAGTCAACAGGAATTTGTAAATTTAGCTATAAAATCAAAAATAACTGGTGTAGCGGATGATTTCACTTTATCGCGACCTGATTTACAAGGATGAGCAGAAATAAAAATCGCTCTTCGTTAAAAATGTTCAGATCCAATAACAAGAGCTAATCTTCAAAAGCAATTGGTATTTTTGTATAGGAATAAAAATGAAAGCATCCTTGACTATATAGGTAGATTGACTACATAAATTAAGTGATAAAATGAAAATTGAGGTAGCAAACGTTCAAGCAAGACAAGTTTTAGCTCAACAAAGTAAATTAACTGCAACAGAAAATATTTATCTAATACATCTGATGATTTACAAACAATTTTAATGGCACATAATCTGCAAACATTAGATAATGCTATTGAAATTGTTACGAATTATGAATTAATAAGTAATCAGTTGAGACATAGATATCAACATATGCCTCATAATCAGAATTCACAACAACCCCAATTGCCCCAAAGAAACAGGAATTCAATTTTACCGTTAGTGCCACGATCCCGATATCAACAAGAACACCCTCAACGATCTGGATTTCCTAGTCAACCAAGTCTTTGATCCACCACCAAAACGTTTTTGCTAAAAATACTCATCAATTATTACCAAAATCTACACCTGTGTTAGTGTCCAAACAAGGCGACCAATTCCATCGCATCAACCACCACCTCAGCAATCCACTAGAGTTCAACAACAATTCCGATCTCAAACGAGACCCAATCCAAAATTTACTTTGGACGAATTAACTAACATAGAACAAGGCGAATGTTTTGATCCCGAAACATACTATGACAATCAGAACAACATTCAATTCTTTGACAAGCCGCTAAATTAGATGTTGATCAATGATGACATTTATAACAATGAAAAGGAATATCTTGATATAACTGATGTCCAACCGGATTTTCAGCAGGATGTTCAGGAAATAACTGCGCCTTTACTTTGAATAGCTTTCAAATAAATTAATTACCCTTTATAATAATCCCCAATATTAATATAAGGCTTTTAATAGATACAAGTTCCAATGCCACTCTATTACGCCCATCTATTTTTTTATTTATTTATTTAATTAACGGGTTCACCCCTTTTTTACAAAAGTTATTAACAAAATATATAAAAAGGCAAATACTATGTAATTATATCACATTTCAAAAACAACATTCTATAAAACCATGATCATTGACAATAATTACTTTAACTAATATTAACAAAAATTTACAAAAATATTCACAATTGATTATGATAATTGAACTTAACCTAATTTAAACTAATCTATGACATTGAGACTTGAATTGAGAGAGAGAAATGCCAGTGAAGTCACAGCCAACACCATTTGCCAATCTGAAAAAACGGCCCAAAGGACTATTATACAATGTTTGATGGTAAGGGATGTGGAAAAGATCATTATTTCTAGTGTTTCGGCTTGGAATTCGGAAATTGATGCTGCTCAAAAGATCAGGACAGTGCAAGTCACCCGAAATCAGTTTAAACAATGTGCATAAATCAGAAAACTCTCGATCACCTTCCAAACTCCTTACATTGCACACTGCCCTCATATCCTGATATGTCCACCGTTCTCCAGGAATATGAAGCCTAAACCCACAATATCTCAGAAACTTATTCTGTATAGCTTCAATCCTGTCAATATGCACCCGGTAAAATGGAGACCACACAGGAGATGCATAATTGAGCAATGACTTCACTAAGGAAATATAAAGAATTCGTACCGAAGACATGAAGACAATTGAGCAGAATTGCGCAAAATAAACCCCAAACGGCTCAATCCTCTAGAAGCAAGTGAATCAATGTGGGATTAAAATGAAAACTTACTATCCAAAATCACCCCCAAGTCGGCAATGATATTGACCCTGTTCAGCCCTGTGGAGTTTATATAATAATTAGATATTATTGGCGACTTCCTCCGTGAAAATGTTATGCAATGGCACTTCCCAGTGTTCAGAGACATCCCATTCCGAACAGACCATGCAACCAAAGTATCAATGTCAGCCTGAAGTTTGTCACAGTCCTCAATACTCTCAAATTTCAAATAAATTTTCAGGTCATCAGCAAAGAATAGTGCCTTACAGTATTTAAAGCCCTAAGTAAGATCTAATAGATATAAAATAAACAAGTATGGTCCAATATGGGACCCCTGCGGAACTCCGGACAGAACCGAAATCTGTTCTGAACAAAAATTTTTAATTTTAACACATTGGGTTCTACCAACCAAATAAGTACCCAGCTACTTGACGAGCCAGCAAGGAAACCCCAAGGCTTCAAGTTTTGACAGTAACATAGAATGGTTAACACAATCAAAAGCCTTGGAGAAGTCTGTATAAATTGAGTCAATTTGAGAATGTTCCTCAAAAGTCTGCGATATGTCTTGTTGATATAAGAGTAGATTGCTAACTGTTGATCTTTGAGGAACAAACCCATGCTGTCTAGTATCAAAAATTCCCTTACAGTGCCAAACAATAGATGGTATTACCAATTTCTCAGGAATTGATGATAGAATACTTATTGGTCGGTAGTCTCCAATATTATTTCGATTTCCACTCTTAAATACAGGGACTATGTAGCTGGAATGCCACATTTCGGGGAACTTGTTGTCCATGATGGACTTGTTAAACAGTATGAGAAGAGGCTTACACAGTGAGTACACACAGCATTTCAAAAAGAAAGGACTGACATTATCTGGACCAGAGCTAAGTTTATTTGGAAGAGACATGATACCCTCAAACACCTCGGCAAGGCCAAACACAACTGGATTAAATTCAGATATCTTAGGAAATGTTGAGCCATCAATGTTGGTATTGAGGGATCTGTAGCTATAGCAGGTAGAGAAGTGTCCAGCAAAGAGGTTTGAAATATCATTACCCTCTGAGGCAGTAGAGGTGCCCAGGTGCATGGTATTTGGCAAGTTATTGGATCTAGATGAATTAACAAATTTCCAAAACTGAGCAGGATCAGAGCTCAACCGATTCTCCAGACCGACAACATAGTTTCGACGACACTCACCGGCAAGCTCTTTACATCTTGAACGAAAGTTACAAAATAGCAAATATGATTCATAAGACTTGTCTCTCTTAAACTGACAGTGAGCTATCTTTTTTGCCCTGATAAGTTGTTTTAGATCTTTTGAAAACCAAGAGGGATAAGTTGAGATAGCTCTACACCTCAAAGGCACAAAGAGAGTACATGCTTGTTCAATTACTTGATAAAAAGTTTCAGTTGCACTATCAATATTGTTATTCAAGAGTTCTTCCCATGGAACGGAAGCAAAAAAAGTGGTTAGTGCTCGATACTCAGCATGCAAGAAGTTCCTAAAGTGTTCCCGAAATTGTAAGTAAGGTCTCTCCCCCTTTATGGAACAATGGTAGCTCTTGTGGTTGAGAGAATCAGGAAAGGTATGGAATTCTCAATAGTGATGTCTTCAGTATTAGTGGCAAACATTAAATCCAGGAATCTACCGAGGCTATTTGGCACTGTGATAAAGACCAAGGAAATTGTAGTTCTCACACACAACATATGCACGATATCCTCTGGGACATTGGGCATATTGGACTCCATTCTCACAATGCCATGTCGCTAAAGGCAGGTTATAGTCACCAATTAAGTAAAGAGAACTACCTGGATAGGTGTGCAATTGTTTCAACTTCAGTGCACTGACTGGCATACAATTCCTCTGGTGAATCCGGAGGGATATAAACTGCTCCAATGACCATAGTTTTAGGCCCAACATTTATGAGTGCGAAGACCTGTTCAACCAATGTAGAGGTACAATGATCGGTGAAGATTTAATTGTTGTCTTCATGCAAATCATAGCACCACCTCCCCTCTCTCTTGTGTTAGGACTCATATCTCTATCGAACCGATAGATATTATAATTGGGAATTTGCAGTTCAGCATTATTATAATCCTTTGTTAGCCAAGTCTCTACAATGATTATTATGTCATAGCTTGTGGTAGAGCTGTTGGAGGCAAATTTGCGGAGGTTTATTCGCATACCCCCAACATTGTGACAGTATATAGATATATCTGGAAGTTTTTTGAAGCTGACGGTTTCTTAGAAGTAACTATCTTTGGCTTACCATCTGGATAACTCGAGCATGGTCTCCTTATGTATATTTTGTTGCATCTTGGTTTTATCAAAATTTACTGAATATCCAAGCTCCATAAGCCTCCTTTTATGCTTAACTACAGAATGGCATATCTGAGGGCTGTCAAATAAAAAGCGAAGAGATCTACATTTATCGGGACTCACTTTTACAAGCCTTATCAACTTTTTAAGATGATTCTCTTCAATTCCAGCTACACCCATGATATGTGTTGCTATACCCTTATCGTGGTCAATTTTATCCTGTATTCTAGCAGCTTCAGACTCCTTACTTTTAAAAACAATGATATTACAAGCCCTAGAACTACGCTCCCGAAATTCCCTCAGCATATCTTCAGGATTACTTTGTACTATTGCAGGTGCAGGTAAATTTTGGTACCGACAATTTTGTTGCTTCAGATTGTCAATTTCATCCTTCAAAGAAGAAATCTAATTTTCAAGCAACGTTATTTTATTTAAAAGTAATGGAATTTTTACAAATGATTCCTTACAACTGTTGCAAAAGAATATAAGTGCTCTTTGTTTCTGCAATTGCATTGCTCTGATTTCAGTAGGAGTCATAATAGTGCATGATTTAATGTTGTGAAAAGCTGCCTTGCAGCTATCACAAAAAAAAGCCTCATCATCCTAATTTTAGTTTTACATTTTAAACAGTCCATCACCATCTCCTAGATGTTGGGAAAAAGTAGACAATCTGGCAACGTCGCGACTATTACGTGGAAGGTCGCAGGTTTGCAGGTTAGTTGTTTTTGTTTTGTTTTGGTGTTTTGCAAACAAAACTGATTGAAATTGCAAACCACTCAAAATAAACTTAAGGAATCACACAACAGCACAGTACACTTT
>MU183756.1:0-19526 GCA_016904865.1 Pissodes strobi
CAATTTTAATAGATTTGGTTAGTTTGGGTTAGTCGTTCAATCAACTTTCGGTTAGTTTCACTTAGTCTCAACTTATTTTTTCAACATGTGAGACGTACTTTTTTATTTAATAATACTTCGAGGAAATTAAAAATATATTCAAACAAAATTTCTTTAAAACAGCGCACAAAGCTATCCAAAATCGGGCCTGAAATTCGAAACTATGAGATAAACTGTCCGTATAGGTGGTTAAGTACTTATTAACGGCAATGGGAGCGTTTTCCTGGCATACCCAATTATTAATTTCATTTAGGTTAGGTTGCGGTTGTACAAACTTTTTTTTTATTTATTTATTCCCATCCGTACTGCTTTTCTAAGATTTATTTAAACGTACTTTATACTCATAGTATCATCCTTTATACTTATTGTTTCAGAGCCACTAATCATTTTATTTACGACTTCTACCTCATTTCGGCCATCGAACGTCCTTGCTTATCCCGGCGCGCCGATAAAGTATCGGGTTAGATGTTGACTAGGCAGATTATTGGACCCGGACCGTACCAAGTCGCATGTTATCTGTCGATTTTACAAAGACGGGTCCCATGTACATGCGCCCAGAAGTATTTTCAATACTAAAAAGTTATAAAAAAAAGTTAGAGAAACGTGGTTTTCGGAGATAAAAGGCGAAGGAGTTGAGCTATGAGGTAGGGGATAGCAAAAATGGAAAGGAAAAAAATGCGTAACGAAAAAAAAAATTGAAAACAGCAAAATGTGTCGAAACCAAAAATTGAGGAAAGAAACGCTTAAAAAAATAAAAACTAAATTCCTCATATCTCTTTCAGAAGTTTCACTTCAGTTGCTTACTTATAAAGGTGAGGCATATATTTTTTTTCATTTATATTATACTCTTTATACATGTTACTACATTGCCAAAATCTCGGTAATAGTATATTTCATTACCAGTCCGGAAACTAGCTGTTTCTGGACGTGTAATGAACGATATTTTTCATAATACCTCTTTGAAATCAAAGCATAAACATAAAATTATTATAAAATTACGTATCCAAATTCATGTCATAATGCATTTTGTATTAAAATGTAAGCCAACGTCACTCTTGCAAGACAAGCAAGACACAGGTATTTATCTAATATTCATCAAGCGTTGCTATGGAAATGTGTTTGTATGCTTTGTTGTAATTGAATAGGCAGCTAATTTTGAAGTATTTCTGACAAGAAAGGTCAGAATAAATAAAATAATTTTACCTAAAATTAGACTGTTGACGCTAAAATGTACTAGATTATTCTTGTAGACTGCATCGCTGTATAATTTTAACCCAATTTATTATACTTTATGCTTATTCTGTGAATAAATAACTGCAAATTTAGCACTTAAAATTAGGGAGCGGGAAATCTTTTCCCGCTCCCTAATTGGGGACCGGGAAAATTTTTCGGACGCACCGAAAACACTTACTTTCTTTGCTCTACAGAGACGTCAAAAATTATAGTTGTCAGAGAGGTATTATTAAAAATTCTGAACAGGATGCTATTTGGGTATACAATCAATTGTTTTTGAAATATTATCGCTTGAAAATTGGCATTTAGTGTGATTTGACAGGTAGAATCCACTCATGCTTAGTTTTTTAAAAACTATTTAATCGGAATTAGAACATTTTTACTACCGGTCCCTTCCGGTCAAACCCGATATTGATTCGATACATTATGAGAAATCACGATGGAAAAAATCCCAATCCATTTCGCTCTAAATTTAGCCGCCCGGATTCTACAGACTTTTAAAACGTCAATTGTATCGAAAACAAATAATTGACTTTAGTACTAATGAGAGAATATCAAAATTTCCGGAATTTAACGTAGATTTTGATCAGCAATATAGTGTATAATAAAAAAAGTTGATATATTCATTTTCTGGCAAATCCTTACAACCTTTGTGTTCATTTTTTTTATAGATCTTACAAAAAAAATCTTCAGAGATACTTACAACCCTGTACATATTATCCTATACTAGTGCATTAAATTAAACAATGAGTCAATCAACGTTGTATCTCTACAAGGCAACCATACTAGGAAATTTTGAATTTTGTAACATGATAATTTTTTCAACATATGAGTACACTTTTCACACAGCGCGCAGCGTGTGAACAAATATACCGCTTAATTCAAATTTTAATATCAAATAAATAAATGATAAAATACGTCGTAAATTATTGTAGTTGCAACTGCGGAAAATGTACCTATAATGTGCAACACATGTAAAAACCTCTTTTTACAGTCATGAAATTATGGCATTCGCCTATGGCTCATAACACCGAAGTGTCCCATTCGTGTGACAAGCATTGTTTTCAGCACTTGTTGCATAATTACGTACTATTCCACGCTCGTTTTTCCACAGTTGTGAATATTGTTGCTTTGCATCCTTATTTATGCAGTGAAAATCAAAATTGAATCTTTTTTAAATACATTCACGGTTGTAAAAAAATAAGGTTGCCTTGGGTTCGTTTTGAAAGTTACATGCAAGTGCGTCAAATACGTACTCCCCGTACTTATTACATAATATACTATATAATATAATTACCTTTCCATCAAGTCTAAGAACTTCAGCCTGGTTGACAAATGGTTACGTATTTGCATAAATATTATTTGTTGGGATTAAATGTAACAAAAAGAGATTACAAAATATATATTTTTTTCAAAATTATAATTTAATATTTTTGTATTTACTTAACGGCATATTTTCATTGGAGTAAATTTTTTAGTTTAGTAAATAACATGTTACAAGTCTCTATAACGTTGTATTCGGAATTCCGATACATGATACGCATTTTAAGATCCTTTACACAAAATAGAGCACCATGTAAAAAATCGACGTCTCCTATTGGTCGATCCATCTGGTATTACAGTATGGCTTCGTGATGCAATCACTTTATGGCAAGAGCTCTCGTGGTTGAGAGGTTTAGATGGGTGGGTCTCACCTGGACGGCCCTGGTTCAAACCCCGTTGCTTTTTTTTATTTTTTTCTTAAGATTATGTTTCTAAACAGTTTTTTCTTGATTTTGGGTATGTCTTGGGTTAGCACCTGGCGGAGGGCCATGCGGATCGACCAATAATAGGAGAGGTTGATTTTTAGATAGTGCTCTATTTGTGTAAAGGATCTTAATACGCACATGATACTATTTGCGAATGGCAAAAGCTTCTGCTAACAATGACTATTTATCAATAGTACCGGGCGTCCAGAAGACACACATATAAACAGGAACCACTTTTTTTTTAGGAAATCTGGAGCATTTCTTTTTTTTTGGTTGTAAGAAAATTTGGTTTTGGTATAAGATTCGAGCAGACGTTTCAAATCTTGAATAGTTTTATGAGTTCGAAGACCAATTGTCTCTCCAGAAAAATATAAAGTTAGTTTTAGTCCAAATTTTTTTATTTCATTTGCTGATTTTCGATCCTTCCTTCCTTCCTTTTGAACGAAAGAAGCTACAATGTTCCGGCTTTTCTATTGCTGATTAAATACGTATGTAAAGTTGCGGCACCCAGTATGCACCAGTCAAGATTTATATTGGTCAAGGTCTTGTAAAAAGTGTGTTGTCCTAGGTTTTGCTATTGGTGCGTGGATTAAATAGTTTCGATTTGTGGTTTGGTTGTTAAATTAATATATGAAGGCAAATTCAAATTATGGCGAGACTTGCAAGTTCGTAGTATAATATTTCAACGTGCTAGAGTCAAAAATGATTATTGTCTTTCAGTACTATCCTTATATAAACCTACACTTAAAATAATATCTATAACGAAATGCAATTCACTACTTTAGTTTTAAATTTAGCTTATTACATAAAATTCTTTTTCTAGCCATGGTAATTGCAAATTCGCTAATAGTATGTTTGCACGGGGCTATCCCAGATATAATTTTCAATGAGTTTTAATTTATGGAAAAAACTCTCAGCAAATGCAGATGTGATTGGCAAAGTAAAAAATCATAAGAAAGCAATGTATTGTTAAAAAATTGCTCTCTAGGTAAATTTATTTTGTTAATAATAAATTGCAGAATTCCTTAACCGGGGGGGCTTAGGTTCAGCTTCATTAAAGTTATAGCGTTTAGAAATCATTTCAGAATGTTTATTTCTGTTGCACATGGTCTCGACTCCTTTATATCGAATATCGATTTCTGGCAAGCTGAAGCTTAATAGGTTTTTGGGTTGTAAGTGATATGATACAAAGTTCGAAGTGTGGGCATTCCTAGGATTGCCTAGGCAAAGTCCGAAGCAAGAAGTTTTGATTTCGTTTAGATTTGGTTTGTTTTTGCTTCTTTAGTAAAACTTTTTTTGGGAGGGGTAAAGACGTACGAGCCTGGTATTCTATCGGCCAGCCTAATATAAAATTCAGCCCTTCTGGGGATCTACCTATCGACTCAAAACTTCCCGTCTTGTCCAAGCCATGGAATTACCTTAGCGGGGCGTCTGCGTCTATGTCTTGTTTGTCTGCATTCTTTCACGTCAATGAACTCGACCCTAGTGTTCCCCAAGTATATTCCTGAAGAAACTCTCATCCATTCCTGTTATGTTCCTCGCTGTTATGTTGGACCCCATAGCCAATCTTGCCTCTGCCCTGCCATCTCAGGCAGTAGAAAAGGAATTGCTCAGCCATGACTATGTCGCCACAATGACCACAGTTCTTTTTAGTTTACCTATTCTAAGCGTATACTTCCGAAAGTTATCATGTCCCTTTAGAGCCTGCGTAGTGACATAGTTACGTCTCCTGTGTTTACACCCTATGGATGATGTAATATCTGGGATCAGCTTTTTGATCCATTTGGCCAGAGTGTCCAGTCTGACTCTCTTTCTGATCGCACTTCGATATCCTTCTCCTGTGTCTGATCATGCCTTCCTCTCGTCTACCAGCAGAACAATCGGTGGTGTGCACGTCATGAACTAAGTCTCAGCCGATATTGCCCTGTAATCAAAGGCCACCCTCAGAAGTGCCCTCCGCTGTATGACCCCGCTTTTCCCTCGCATTAGCGAGGGAAAAGCTGGGTCCTTCGGATGTCTGAAGCCCCGTCTTTCCTTCGCTGGGTTGCATGAGATCTTTGCGATTTTGGTTAAATTCTCCGCATTTCTTATACGATGCCCAGTCTTGTCAGTCTGCCCTCTTAGTATATTTTGAAATCTTGCTGTATTGAGTATCAAATTCCTCAAAGTTCTCTATGCCTTGTAACGTACGTGTTGCTAATACTGACGAATATATGCTTATGCGGGGACAAAGGTTCATTGTCCATCATTTTCCAGTTAATGAGCTTTCTGAATAAACCTTGTGTGGCAAAAGTTATGTCTATATAAGAGCATTTTAGTTCTCCTGACGAAAGTTGGTTTAAATCCGTCCGAAATTTTGATACTAAAACCAAGGTCGAAAAGAAATTTTTAAATGTTTGTTATGTTAATACCAAAAACATTTAACCTAAAGAGACCCGACAACTCATTCATAAAAATCCGAAATCTTGCAAAAATATCAACAAAACGATTGTCCCGCCTCCTTATATTTTTATGAATGGTGTACAAACTTTTGTCAAACTTCGTCCCCATTACTAAATGTAGTATTGCCCGCCCCCGCCTGAACGAAAGCAAGGACAGTTCATAGACGTAGACTTTGAAAATGTGAGTCCATCATAATAATAATTTCAATAAAGTAAATACGTTTAATTTGAAATGATGGTATTTATTCGAGTGCATTATTTAAAATATATTTATGTTTTATTTATAGTGTGTGGGTTAGATTGAGTTAGTTTGGGTTAGATATGGGTTCTGAAGGTTAGTTAACACAAAATAGTTATTTTGCTGTGTCACGAAATTTTTCCGTGTCCTTGCAAAACCACTGCGATGAAACCAAAGAAGTATTCACTTCAAAAATGTTTTAATAGAGGTTGGTAAATGACTGCAAACATATCAGATTATCCATTAATATCACATACATAGGTAAGTATTATAAAATATTAATTAATCACATCACAAAATGGTGCCCACTGTACTACTCTGTTTCATTTACTTTTACTTACTTGTGGAAACTCAGG
The DNA here is from genome assembly GCA_016904865.1 of Pissodes strobi. Taxonomy (NCBI): domain Eukaryota; kingdom Metazoa; phylum Arthropoda; class Insecta; order Coleoptera; family Curculionidae; genus Pissodes; species Pissodes strobi. The sequence continues at coordinate 6,056 of MU183756.1, forward strand.
TTCGGATGATAACAGCTGGAGATTTTGCATACCTTACACCGCAAGACCATCGTTACTTTGATATAAAGTTTATAAAAAATATTTATAGGAAATCACTCACGAAATACAAAAAAGCTACACGTCGCGTCGCGTCGCACAAGTTCAGGCTTTAAAACGTCCATTTGAAACCAAACAAAACTGGGCGAAGAGTGCTATTTTGCAAGTTTTTTAATGAAAAACATTTATTTATTCAAGTCGCGATCAAAAGTTGGACGGCTATCTTGTTACTTTTGACGTCTGTATTATTAGGAATCCCATTCAAAACGGTGTCGAAATATTTGCTAGTGAGCTTTGACATTGCACAATTTTGTTAATATCATAGCAACCAGTCAGCAAAAATAGTGTCGAAAAGAGCTTCTTTTCGACACAACTTTGCGTATCGAAAAGACTTCTTTATGATACCAAAATAGAAATAGTATATTGTGCAACAAGTGCTGAAAATAAGACTTTTCACACGAATGAGACAGTTTGGTGACACGAGCCGTAAGCGAGTGTCATAAAGTCTCATGAGTGTAAAAAGTCTTTTCAGCACGTGTAGCACACTATACTTTTTCTACGACTGCTACATTCAGGGTGCCCCACTGGGAGTGTGGTAGAAAATTACATGTTATATGGGAAACATTTTTATTATTGATTTATCAGAAAATTTTATTCCTAATGAAAGAAGCTACGTGAGTAAGAGATTCTCGCTAAACTATAACTAGGGGCACAGTCCTAAAATGGGGCCACCGGAGTGGGGTCCCTATTTTCCAAATATTTTGAAAACGGGGCTCCGAGGGCGAAGCCCTAAAATGGGGCCCCTGGGGGGGGGGGCGAAACCCTAGAATGGGGCCTATGGTTCGGGAGTCCCATTTTTTACAGATTTAGCAATGGAGCCCCCGGGGGCGAAGCCCTAAAATGGGGCCCCAAGTCTTAAAAGGGGACCTCTGGTATAAGAGTTCCATTTTCTACAATTTTGCAAAAAGGGGCTCCCGGGGGGTGAAGCCCCATAATTGGGCCCCCTTTTTTAGAGATCTGGTAATGGGACCTTTGAGGGCGAAGCTCTAAAACGGAGACGAAGCCGTTTAATTTAAATACCCGAATAAGCGTGTGAATGTGAAAAGTATACTTTGCACACGCCGTGTGCAAAGTATACTTTTCACACGATGTTTGAAATATCCAGTTTTCAAGAGCAGTTGTTAGTGCGTTTTTGCCTATTTTCAGGGCAGTCGTAGAAAAAAGTATATTCAACTTACATTTGCAATGAATGGTCATTGCATAATATACTATTCAGCAGCTAATAATGAAATAAAATTTCCGAAAACTAATTTCCTGAATAATTTCAAATTTGAACACGAAATTTATGAGATACCAAAAATACCCAATTTTATCCCGATTTAAACGTTTTTGTGACACATAGGGTTTTTCTGCTCTCAATGGTTAAACGAAAAATTAAATCATACCACTGCTAGCCTAAAAATAAATTGCTTATCATTATTTTTGAGACAAATAAAAAGGAACTGAAGTATACAAATTTTTTTTAAAAACATACAAATATGACAAATATCTGGTTAATGACATGTTCAAAAAGTAGCTTAATAACTATTTTCTTCTATTAAATACCTATTAAAACATATTTACAGCAGTGCCTTCACTGGTTTTGAAACGTTACCAAGTTAGTATACTTATCGAATGGGGAAGAGCCGTCGGTCGTCGACCTCCAATGCTCTCAATCTATTGGTGCAGTTACTTTACTACCTGCATACTATAAATATTTTGGGGGTAAAACAAGGCGGAACCAAGGGAAGGGGCATTGTCAGATTGACATGTAAGAACTTCAGAATGAATCAAAAATGGGGAAAATAAGTATTTAGTGTTATAATTTAATATGAAAAAAGTATGTACAGTAACTCGTAAACTTAAAATTTGGCAACGCTACATCTATCGACCATAGAATGTGCCTCAATGTTGGGGAAAAACAAAGAACCATTTGTCCCGTCTCTTCAGGTTAAATGTCTTTGGTTAATACAATAGATATATTCTAGTGCTTAAAGTGGGGCAACTGATCCCCCCCCCCCCTCTCGACGCCTATGAGTTCATGCCTATTGATTGATTCTTCACGTTATTATTTTTGCCAGACTAAAAACTGAAAAACATATATCAGCAGAAAATACTCCGAAAATTGTACCGCTTTAACCATCAGACTACATGATATTAGGTTTGTTCCAACCGACTAGAAAACCGTACGAGGGACCGTCATTCCTAGTTGTCAATTTCACTTTTGAAGGCGATAAATACCCTGTCATGTTGACAAACGAATTATGCTACTGGAAATTACCGTCCCATGTACGGTTTTCATGGTCAGTTGGAACAGGCCTTATGTATCAAGTTAGACGTTTAAAAGTAAACAACCTCTATAGTTTTAAAATTTGATTTTTTCGCTCTTTAACAAAATCCAACCATATCGACAGACGACTTTTCTTCGAGACAGAATCAACCAAAACTAACTACTAGGGGGGCCGGGGAAAATTGGAGCCAGTGGGGAATCGGAGCCACCTCGTTTTTACGCATTCAACGCCTTAAATACTACTTCACGTTTTTAGAAAATATTGAATCGTTAGAAAATATGTAAGTTTCGATTGTTGTACTGCATTATTAAAATTATTTTTTTCTTGAATTTGGGCATGCCCTGGATTAGCTTTGTTAGGTTGTGCCCCTGAAGCGAGCGGAGGGCCATACGTGAAGTGAAATATTAGACATTCTAAAATTGTAAACAAACGCTCAATGCCGGTTTCATATACTACACGTGATGCTTTTGCTTTTCATGATGTCATCATTACTACGCAAGCGAGAAGCTTCCGTCACAATATTGAAGGGGTGTACGCAGAGCCTTGTCTGGCTACAAGAGTCTAGAGCATCTACTAACTTTTCGACCTGCAGACATGCGTAATGGCGAAACAAGAATAGGTATTATTATAACTAACCCAAGGCATGCCCAAAATTAAGAAAAAAGATTAATAAAAAATAACATAACCTTAAAAAAAACAAACAAAACATATCTTGCAACCGACGGGAATCGAAATCGAATGACAATCAGAACGTCTAACTACTACATCACCAGAGGCGTTGAATGAATTTCGCTAGATCGTAAAAACTTGGGTACATTGATACATTGAGCCATTACGCATGTCCACAGCATTTGCATCGAAAAGTTAGTAGGTAACCTAGACGCTTGTTGTCTGGCTCACTGACATCAGTGACATCACGTTAATTTAAATCAGTGCATTTTGATCTGTTGACCGTAGTGCAGTAAATATCCGAAAGACTTGTAATAGTGACACGTGCAAACTCTTGTCGTGGGAAGTAATACTGCTTTTTGTCTATTCCAAATTATTTTGTCATCGTAACTTGGTAAAAGTATGTAGATAGTTTTATTAAATCCCATCTGAGTTTTGTTAAATTTTGTTGTTTTTTCTATTTATTTTTATATGTTTTATAAGAAAAAATTACTTTGGATTAATTGGAGCCACCATGGCGCCCATTACCCCAGTAGCTCCCATTGCCCCGTGGCTTCCCTTTTTAATCTTAATATTTAGTTCAGATGCCCAGGACATGGAAGAGAAAACAAAAAGGCTTCGTGGACGGAATGGGTGTAACACAAGCGGCCATTCAATGTAATATCCCCTACCAAACATTCCAGAAAATATTGAAGAAGGGCAACTTGCACAATTAGGCAGATATCAGTAGCCTAAACCCGCATGCTCAACACGAGCCTTAACACATCAATTTCTGATATTCTTTCGATGACTTTCCCCGAGCCAGAAATGCCTAGAATCCAAAAAAGATTTCAAGACAGAAACGGCATTCCACATTTTTTAACTAAAACTCTTATAAAACAGACTTTTGAAGACAATTCAGACAAGACAAGAACGAGACGCTTTGGGGGAACCAAACAATTAGTAAAGAGCGGAAACACAAAAAATCTAAATCTCCCATAGAAAAATCAAAAAGACAGGTTTTTTATTGATCATCAGAAAATGTTGATATTCAACGGCCATAAATAAAAAAATCAAGAGAAGCCGCATAAGTCCGAACTAAAGAAAATCAGGCAAACGAATTCTCAACTTCGGAAAGTGAAATTAGTGAAACAGGATTGTGTGATGACGATGAATACGATGATCTCGATGATGACGAAAATCAATGTATTATATATGACGATGTTGGAAGAAACGACGAATTGTGGTATCGGTGCACTAGTTGCGGAATTTTGACACAATCTGAATGTTCGGGGGAAGAGAGCTCTGAAGGTTATGTTTGTGATTTTTGTTTAGACAGGCTCTACTAGGCTTCAGCCTCTAGTTTAGTTATTAGCATTTTCTAAAAATAATTAGAGCTGCTGTTTTTTTTATATATTAAGTTTGTTCTATGCTTTAGGTAGCCAGTATTTCTTCTTACTTTAGGTATTAAAAAAACAACTGGCTCCAATAACCCGCGTGATTGGGTAATGGGAGCCAAATGCATTTTTTCTATTTTGATGTGTAAACATCTTACGCGACAGTAGGAGGGTAAATCTCAGGAAAATGGACGGATATGTGAAAGCGAATGTGACATCATAACCATGTACGTCTACTTCAGCGCTTACTTGTAAAAAGCGTTGTTTCTAACGCTAGAATATAGGCAACCAATTCCAAATAAGTGGTTGCCTATATTCAAGCCTCGATTCAGTAGATATAGGATATGTTTAATCATCAGTGTCTCGAGAACTAGCAGCCTCGCTCATTTTTTTTATAAATTTAATTTTAGTTTTTAAAGGTATTATTTATATAAGCACTATATATGTAAATCATCCTTTATTTCTATTTGTATTTCAACAAAGGCTAATAATACCATTTCTAGAATTATTTTCCCTTAGGTGGCTCCAACTACTCCCCTCCTAATCTAACGATATACTTGCCGCAAGCCAGTACGAAGTTCATACATATTTTATGACATTAAAACATATGAGAGGAGATAACTTTATATACGGATCAATAAAAAAACTTGCGTATCTGACAAGAGAGTGGGACTGCAGATAAATTTGGAAAGTTAAAGAAATAAATGACAAGCTAATACTAGAAAATGATTGATTCTGAAACTCACTCAACGAGTTTAGTTCAAAATTTTAAGTTTCATCTTAGAGAGTGTGTACTCACAATCATAGTTCAAATTACTACTATAGGAGATTCTAAACGCGTTATTTATCATCTAAAAAAATAAGTGAAACGGCTTTTGTCCATGCATCGTTTCTATGATATAAGTCTTATTGAATGTCCACACATATAATTAGTAGAAGTTTCCCGGACCACATCAAATTGATTCGAATTGCGCGCGCATCACATTGTTGATAGACATCATATTTTTATGGTCCAGGGAATCACTTGCAAGTGGTCTCGTAGCTTAGTGGTAGAATGCCTAGTTTCGGATACGGCGGCCCGAGTTCGATTCCCTTCGGCGTTTTTTTATTTTTTTTCAGAGTTATGTTTGTTTCTTTTTTAAATTTGGGTTAGTTTTGTCTGGTTGCGCCCCGGAGCGAACGAAGCGAGCGTAGGATCATGCGTGAAATGAAAAATGCAAATCAAAATTTATGTACTAGCCAACAATGTGATGCGCGTGCAACTCTGAAACACTTTAATATGATCCGGGCAATGTCTTGTAATATAATTGTGCATGTTTCAGACAAGTCTGTATTAATTTTGAGTTGATTTAAATAAATACGTTATCTAAAAAACGAGTATGAACGTGTTGTGGGCGACAGTCACCATGGAGGTCGAAAGCGAAAAATAGATTTAAAAAATATGGTAAACTCTAGACTTTTATAAGAAAAGAGAAATAAAGTGATGCAAACGACGCCATCGACCTAATAGAGTTATGTCATTGCCAAGATGACGACGAGGGCATTAACTTATAAATAATTTGGTTTTTTAATGTTTTTACTCAAAATTTAAATTTGTTAATATTTTTAAATTTTAATTTTGTTTAATGTTTAGAAGTGATGTTTCTTTAATTCCACTAGTTCGATCTATGCTAGTCGAGTTTAGGATCTGGATATTATTCCCGTTACTTTGTGTATAACTAAGTGTTAAATAAAATTATGATATATTTTTGTTATTAATTTTACTTTCAAAAGGCTTTTTGCTCACTTCTGGTTCAAACAAAATGGCTTTTTTCTTCAAACGTCAGTAAATCCGTCATTACTCGACTGTGTAGGCGGCCGTGAAGTTTCGTTTTTCCTCCGCTGGAGCTTTAGTTTTCACTTTTCCGCCGGCGGAGGTAAAAGTGTTGTCATAGCAACATAGATACAATACAAACAGACAACAAAATAAGCGTCAACAACTCAAGATTTATTAAACTACAATTTGTATTTATCACTCAATTTGTGACTGCATTTCTAAAAATCACTAATTTAGGAACAAATTGGTTATTATTTAATCGAACTTACTCAATAACTGCTTATCAATACGGAATTAAAACGCAATCTTAAAAAAATAATTATTGTTGACAGTGTCCACTGACAGCTTTATGTTACATTATATTCACCGACACCGGTCTAAGCAAGGCCACCTACGACCGTGGTCTAAGCCGCCTTGCGAACCCATTTATCTTTAATAATAATTAGATATTATTACTATTAAAAACAGATATTTTTGCATTAATTTGTCGACATTTCAAGAAAAAACAGCATATTTTATTTGGAGGAAAAGTTACTTTTCATGGCTTACTCTCCATTACCAGCCTCACTCCGTTCGGCTGTTAAACACGAGCGCGCCATGAAAAGTATCACTTTTCCTCCATATAAAATAATATACTATTTTCTTCAAACGTCAGTAAATCCGTCATTACTCGACTGTGTAGGCGGCAGTGAAGTTTCGTTTTTCCTCCGCCGGAGCTTTACTTTTCACTTTTCCGTCGGCGGAGGTAAAAGTGTTATCATAGCAACATAGATACAATGCAAACAAACATCAAAATAAGCGTCAAAAACTCAAGAGTTATTAAACTAAAATTTGTATTTATCACTCAATGTGTGACTACATTTCTAAAAATCACTAATTTAGGAACAAATTGGTTATTATTTAATCGAACTTACTCAATAACTGCTTATCAATCCGGAATTAAAACGCAATTGAAGACGCAATTTTAAAAATATAATTATTGTTGACAGTGTCCACTGACCGCTTTATGTTACATTACTATAGCAACAACCTGAGCCTATTCACCGACACCGCACCGGTCTAAGCCGCCTTGCGAACCCACTTATCTTTAATAATAATTATTATTACTATTAAAAAGAGACTTTTTGCATTAATTTATCGACATTTGAAGAAAAAACAGCATATTTTATTTGGAGGAAAAGTTACTTTTCATGGCTTGCTCTCTATTATCAGCCTCACTCCGTTCGGCTGTTAAACACGAGCGCGCCATGAAAAGTATTACTTTTCCTCCATATAAAATAATATACTATTTTCTCCTCCCTGCAGAATTTATTCTTGGATTTTTATTAATTTAATTCGATACTTTCGCATGAAATTATGAAGACAGCTCTGGCTGGTTTCTATAGCGTCATAAACATTCTTATTTTATCAATAACGTTTTATTATTAAAAAATGTGAAAAATTTAAATTATTGATTTGTATAATAGCCAAATGGATATAGAAGAATCAAGTGCTTTCACGGAAAATCTGCTGTATTAAAGTCTCCATCAAGCTTATGGTGTAAATATTCCATGGTGAAATCCATCCTTTTAATAGAGGAAAACATAGATATTTCCAAGTATCCTAAACTTCGAGCATTTTTAAAAAGAAGAAATGACTGGTATAAACCTAAAAAATCCAATGAGTTTGACAGGGAAAATGTGAATAAGTTCCTGCTTGAAGCCCCCGATGATATTTATTTAATGATGAAGGTTATAATGATAATGGCAATTGTTGGAGCGTGCCGTTCTAATAAACTCTGTGTAATTGAAATGGACAATGTTGAATTAAGGCATGAAGTTATAATTGTTACTATTTCTGATTCCAAAAATGGAATGGCACGTAAATTTACAGTGACTAAAAGTGACGATGAGAAGGTTTGTTATTTCAAAATATTTCAAAATTACATTGATATAAGATCTCACATGACGAATTTTAATCCTCGCTTCTTCATGCGATATCAAAATGGAAAGTGCTTAAATCAGTCTGTCGGGAAAAACACGATTTCCTCAATTCCAAATAAAATTGCTAAATTTCTGAACTTTGAGAATTTTAAGCAGTATACTGGACACTCCCTTAGAAGAACGTCGGCCACTTTATTAGCAAATACTGGAGTTGCAACTATTGCGGAAAGTTATGACGCCGAGAGCGTTAACAATAAAAAGGAAGTTACAAATAAAATTTTGTACAATATAACGAAGACAGAAATCTCCTACAGTACTTCAAGATTAACAGAAAACTTGGTTAGAAATGGAGAATTTATGGAGTCAGAACATTCCATACAAATTGAGAAAAAACGAGAAAACATTTATCCAAATATTGTAAATAATGTTCATAATTGTAATAATTGTAAGGTAACTGGTGGTAATAAGGCCCAGCAAGAAATAAGGCTCACCCTTGCTATTTTTCAAGATTATATTCAACTATATTGCGGCGACATCTATTATATTGGGGTCGAACCCCAAGAGATGATTCCCACATTTGTAGTTTAGTTGGGATTACCTCTTGACACTGTAATTTGCTTTAACCTAGTACTGTGCCTTCGATGTGCTAATTTTATAAAAATAAATCGCTAATCATCGCCCAATATCTAGTGGTTTTTAATTGTTTTATAAAATATTGATATAGGTACGTATACATAGACTACTTAAGACGTTATATTTGTTGTGTTTACAAGGATTTTTCGTTTATTATAAATAACCTAACCTAAAAAATTCAAAGCTTGCAAGCCAGATAATAAGACCCATCAAATTTCCAGTGGGCTGTATTACCTGCCTTGTGGGCTGTATTATCTGGCATTGTTGAATGTTTCAGTTAATCCTCGTAAATCAATCACTTCTTTCTCTTCCAGAACAATGGAGAAGAAAAACCGTGGTATGCGAGCAAACTGGGATAAAGAAATAATGGAAGAAGCCCTGAACCTCGTAAAACAAGGAAAGTTGCAAAGATATGTGGAACAACATTGCGGTATACCTCGTCGAACATTAAGAGCTCATATTAAATCTGGCAGTTCCGAGCGAAAACTGGGACGGCAACCTATTTTAAATTCACAATTAGAAGCTGATTTGGAAGCCAGAAAAATTAAGTTTGCTGAACGGCGGTTTCCACTTACACCGAAAACTATTCGGAGATGTGTGTTCTCATTTGTTAAAAAAAAGAACGTTTCTAGCCCTTTCAATGCTACACAGAAATTGGCCGGAAGGGAGTGGTACAGAGCCTTCCTTAAACGAAGCAAAGCAATTTCACTTCGATGTGCCCAAGATATAAATCCCGCTAGAGCATAGAAACTAAATAAACCAATTGTGCAGGACTACTTCAACAAATTAAGAAATATTTTGAAAAACAAGCCATAAAAAATTTACAATATGGATGAGAAAGGATGTCGTCTGAATTTGCATCACCAGCAACGAGTTCTGGCCCGAAAGGGAGCGAATAGGGTTCATTTAGTAGCCCATGAACACGCGGAAAACGTCTCCATCGTTGGATGTACCAATGCTATGGGCCAAGTGATACCTCCCATGCAAGAGACTGAAGCCGACTTTTGAAGATGGCCTGCCTTCTAGATCTGTGGTTCAAATGACTCCAAAGGGAAGCATGGTGCAAGAGGTCTTCGTCAAATGGCTAGAACATTTTGCCAAATACATGTCTACTCCTCCAGTTGTTTTAATTTTTGACGATGCTTCCTGTCATTTAGATATTTCCATTCCAGAAAAAGCTGAAGAGTTGGGTATCCATTTGATGTGCCTCCCAAGTAATACAACACACGAGTTACAGCCCATGGACAAGGCTGTTTTTCGTTCATTTGAACATCAATGGGATGAGGAACTGCTACGATATTGGGAGAACAGCCCAACACGAACTTTAAACAAGAAACATTTTCCGACATCTTTACCCTGGTGTGGGGGAAATGCATGACTATCGCCAATATTACTAACGGCTTTAGAGCAAGCGGGATTTTCCCCCTAAACATTGATGCGTTATCAGAGTAGCTCCAAGTTGCGGACGATGCCTCAAGTTCTTCAGAAGATACCTTGCCACTTGCTAATCTAAGAGATAAAATGAATCAGCCAAATAATAACGAGCAAAGTATCTTAAATGATTCGTTTTCTGAAGTGTTAATTAGCCCAGAAGTCAAAATAAAACCAACAAATGTACCAATTCGAAAAAAAAGCTTTAAATTATAAAGCTTTAGAGGTAACGAAAGCGCTTTTCCAAGATATGTTTCTGATTCCGTGCAAATGAAAATTGACAAGGGGACGAAGACCGGCATAAGGACACAAGCCAAAAACGCACCAATGGAGCCAACGCCATCATCTTCTAAAGGTTTGACCAATAAAGAGAATTAGTTATGTGCTGCATGTCACAAAAATTATGTCGCTGATATGAGGCAATGTAAGAAATGTCTATTATGGTTTCACGAAGAGTGTGTTGGGCTAACTGAAGATGATGATGATGACTTTTTATGTCCTCTGCTAGAATTATTAGGTGGGCCTTATTAACTGTCGTGCCTGGTAATAAGGCTCAAGTGCAGCTTAAAAAAAATCAAACACTTTACTTTTACTTAAGTTTTACTGCTTAGAGTTTTTTTTTATTATGTTAATAACTGATTATGACTTGGAAATAAAAATAAACCATAAAAAGTATTTTAGTTTTTTTCTATCACTAAAAACAAATTAATATTACTCCACTTTTATAAATCATTGTTAGATTGACGTTGTTGATGAAATAAAAAATTAAAGGTATCTCTTATGTTTGTAGTTTAAACTTAATGAATACACGATGGCATAAATTATTACCACCCAAGGGTGGACAACCCGTTGTCAAGGTCAATCGATACGTTTTTGGTAATTCCCACTTACGTCCTTCAAAACAGTGTCAAAATGGGTTGTTTACAATACAGGGAGGGGAAAAAATAATTATGGAATCAGATAGTGAAAATGAGGTAGAAATGTGTACGCCCTTAGTAGATCTGAATGCCGCAAATAGTCATAAAGGATTTATTGCCTGAAAAATCCAGGAAAAAGTACGAAATAGTGTATAGCACTTATATGGATTGGCGAGCCCGCAAAAACGTCAATTTTTTCTCTGAAAATGTGCTGTTAGCCTATTTTGACGAACTATAGAAAAATACAAATCTTTATCATTATGGAGCTAATAATACTCCATGTAATAAGCACCTTAGTTGTACATACAGTGTGGAAAAAAAGTATGGACTACCCCTAATAATTAGGTTGTCTTTAGGTTTTATGAGAAACGCTCGAACACGTCAATTTAGTTTTTCAGTTTCCTACATTCTGACAAAATTCATTTGTTTTTTTATTCACATCTGTCAAAAATATGACGTTATCGACTTTTTTTTAAATGGCAATATATGGCATGTGATACATCAGTCGAAAGGTCTTTTCTCACTCAGTATTGTTCCTAGATTTTTGGGCGATTCTGTCACGCCGTTTCAAAATGGCGACCGTTCAATAGTAAAAATTATCATAAGTAAACTTCCAGTAAAAGGAAAACTTTTTTAATTCATTAGAAAAAGAAACAAACTATTGAGCATGATTTTATTGATACTTACACTAAAACAGCGAGCAGTATTAAATAAAGCAAAACAAGAACATAACAAAGAAGAACAATCATAATTTATAGAAATAATAATAAAATAAAAAAGATCTAAGTATAAAACACTTAAATGGAAAAAACTTATTTCAGTGAATGCTGAAAGTGATGTCCGTTGATTTCAAATAACCCCACGAAAAAAGTCCAAAGGGGTCATATCAGGTGACCTGGGTGGCCATTTAACGTGACCCCGTCGTCCAATCCATTTTCCTGGAAACATTAAATCGAGATATTTCCGATCTTCTCTTGCATAGTTTGTTGTGGCCAAATGTTTGGACTGGGCAAATCGGGATTATTGTGGTCAGGATAAAGAGTGACTAAAGCTGGGAAAAGATCAAACTGCAAAGAATTCAAGTAGGCTTCACCAGTAAGATTTCCTTCAAATAAAATTGGTCCTAACACTTTACCTTTCAATATGCCTGCCCATACATTAAGTTTCTCAGGTGATTCATTATGAGATTCTTGAATCCATCGTGGATTTTCTTTGGACCAATATCGACAATTTTGCCTGTTTATAGTACCGTTAAGGTAAAAAGTTGCTTCATCTGAAAATAAAATATAGTTTTCATTTTGATGACAAATTGGTTGCTTGATTTCGCAGAATAATTGCAGTCTCCGGTCGAAATCATTCTCATTTAATTCGTGTACCAGGCAGACTGTAAGGGTGGTATTTTTCTTTGTGTCAAATTGTTTGCACAGATTTGTGCCTTATTCCCATATCAAGTGCTATTTGCCGACTGGCCTATGCAGATTTTTTTCAATAGCCAATAGGACGTCAAGCTGAATATTTGCATGTACCTTCGGCTTTCCACTTTTAGGAAAATTTTTAACATAGCCATGTTTCTCGTATTTTCTTAAAAATCTTGCCAACGGTGGATGGCGAAATAGGCGAATTTGATTAAAAAGTTCACGTACCTCATTAGTAGATCTGCGACGATCTCCGTAACCAACTATCATAAGAGTTTCAATACGGTCTTTCTCACCGAGCGACACTTTTTGTTTATAAAAAGAAAAAAAATTGAATACAAGACAATGATAGTAAAAATTTACTAATGTTAGCACTTGTCAAACTGACAATAATTATTGTTTGTTTATTTGATTTGTCTAAGCTTACTATGACCACAACTATTATTGCGACGACATTGAGATATCGAATTTCTTTTTCCACGATGGATTTAATAACAAGCTCAGGCCAAGAAACCTAATGGGACAGGCATTGAATGATACATTCTTAGGACTTTCTTAATGTGATTGACAATTGATTAATAGTTTTGTCTTACAAATAAGAGATTTCATTTTCCTGGGAGTTAACTTAAGATCATTTTTACTATTGAACGGTCGCCATTTTGAAACGGCGCGACAGAATCGGCCAAAAATCTAGGAACATACTGAGTGAGAGAAGACCTTTCAAATGATGTATCACATGTCATATATTGCCATTTAAAAAAAATGTCGATGACGTCATATTTTTGACAGATGTCAATAAAAAAACAAATGGATTCAGTCAGAATGTGGGTAACTGAAAAACTAAATTGACGTGTTCGAGCGTTTCTCATAAAACCTAAAGACAGCTTAATTATTAGGGGTAGTCCATACTTTTTTTCCACACTGTA